>JALGBA010001433.1:0-128104 GCA_023970755.1 Azemiops feae
CCTCCAATGGTAGAATATTCTAGAAGTTGTGGGCAACAGCAGAACAGGCTTTTCTCCTGGACCCCACAAACCACCATTCTTTGATAGATGAAATCCAAGGGAGTGGGACATCATATTTATTTAACTGAGGCCCAGAGACTACTTCATTAAGGTTTATATCTACCTCCATTTTCCATGGATGGTTAATTCTGAGATATTTACTTTGGCATTCTTTCTTTTCTACTTAGTCTCTGCCTTAGTCCAAATGTGTGGAAAATTGTCATCCTGGATTTGTCAAACGGGCTCGAGAAGGAGAGCCAGTTTGCTGCTATGACTGCATTCGTTGTCCAGAGGGGACCATCTCCATTAAGGAAGGTGGGTGACACCAAAGAAAAAGGCAGGCCTTGTGGAAATGGATTCATCCACAGCATTTTCATGGAAGTGAAAGTTAAAAGATCGAAGTTCAACCATTTTCTTGTGTATTTTCCGACTGCACGATTTCTTATCTAAGGGATGACAAAAAAGACCTTGAAGGAGGGGCTGGTAACAGATGGGAGGATGTGACAGATTGCACAAGCTTCACTATTATCAGAGAAAATCTCTCTTCTGGTTTTCAATTTGGAGGTGTCCTTATAGTTTTTAACCTTTCTAGGAAGTTCTGAATTCTTTGAAACTTGAGGAATTGTTTTAGGTCCATCTCTGGGAAGGATGATTGCAATGCCTTGTCTATGGAGATTGCCAATCATCCAGATCACGGCTGTCCCAAAAGGTGCCTTTTTCCCCAAAAGGCAACTGGTTTTTCTTTTTCTTTTCCTTTTCGTTTGAAAATGTTTCACTTCTCATCTAAGAAGCTGCTTTGGTTCTAAGTAAAATGTCTCTGCCAGCAAGCTAGATTTCATAAATTAGCATCTTCTGAGTCCTGTATATTAAGAAGTGCCATGTGAAGGACTCAGGAAGTATATCTAGAAATATTAACTGATTTATTATTTACCTTTAATAATGTAGTTCCTATGAAGATTCTGCACATTACATAGAAAATCGTTAATGTCCTAGGGCTCCCCCCAATTTAATAAACCATTAGAAATATTTTTTTTAGGAAATGGTATTCTTTTTATGATCTTTCTGTGGAGATGGTAAGATGGTAAGAAATGCATCTTATCTCAAGAATGTATTTCTTCAAAGGTGAAAGGATACTATATTAAAGAAATATATATATATTTTCCCTCAGATACAGAAAAGTGCACCAAGTGTCCGGATGATCAATATCCAAATGGGGATCAAGTCCAATGTATACCCAAATTTATAACCTTCCTGTCTTATGAAGAACATTTGGGCAACATCCTGGTATCATTTGCTCTATTCTTTTCCCTAACCACAGGCTTTGTTTTACTCATATTCATTAAATATCGGGAAACTCCCATTGTCAAAGCCAACAACCGGGACCTCTCTTACATCCTCCTGGTCTCCCTCCTGCTATGTTTCTTGTCTAATTTTCTTTTCATTGGTCAACCAAGGAAAGCCACCTGCCTTCTCCAACAAACATTTTTCAGCATCATCTTCTCAGTTGCCATTTCTTCTCTCTTGGCCAAAACGATCATGGTGGTGTTGGCTTTCCTGGCCACAAAACCAGGGAATAGATTGAAGAGATGGTTGGGGAAGAGCTTGGCCAACTCCATTATCCTTTCTTGCTCGGCTGTCCAAATTATCATCTGCTCCATCTGGTTGGGAATTTCTCCCCCATTCCCTGACTCTGACCTCCACTCCCAGCCTGGAGAGATCATCCTGCAATGCAACGAAGGGGCTGTTGTCATGTTCTACTTCACCCTCAGCTACATGGGTTTCCTGGCTGCCATCTGCTTCATAGTGGCTTTCCTGGCCAAGAATCTCCCTGGGGCCTTCAATGAAGCCAAACTGATCACCTTCAGCATGCTGGTCTTCTGCAGTGTCTGGGTTACCTTTGTGCCCACCTACCTAAGCACCAAAGGGAAATACATGGTGGCTGTGCAGATCTTCTCCATCCTGGCCTCCAGTGCTGGTCTGCTTGGTTGCGTTTTCATCCCCAAATGCTATATTATTATCCTGAGGCCAGACCTGAACTCAAAGGAGCAGCTTACGACCAGAAGAAATGGAGAAATGTGAGACAGGGGAATTTCGACTCTTACTCTTAACATGTTCCAAACCTAGAAAATGTTGCAAAATGATGATCATACACATAACAAAATACAATAGATGATGTAAACACAAATATTCATAAATAACAATCCTCAGGTTACTTTCCCACACATCCGCTGTTACTATCCTCAAGAGTTATTGCCTTAATAAAAAGAAACATAATCAGTTGTTTTGCAGTAGCAGTTTTGATAAAATGTACTGAGAAGCAAGGAGTTCAGGGTCCCAATAGCAGAACTTCCTTCTATGCTCTCACTTCTCCAAGAACTTGCTTTCTTCACAGCTCTCCTCCCTTTTGACCCAGGAAACTACAGTCTAACTACAGTCTAACATCAATACCTTCAAAGATCCTGGAAAAGATAATAAAAAAAGAGATCTGCGAAGAACTAGAAACAAAGTTATAACCAGTAGCCAGCATGGGTTTGTCAAAAACAGATCATGCCAAACCAATTTTATTTCATTCTTTGATACAGTGACTAAACTAATAGACCAGCAAAATACTGTGGACGTAGTATACTTAGACTTCAGTAAATCTAGATGGATCTGTAGCTAGGTGGCAAACCATACTCAACGAATAGTCCTCAATGGCACTACATCCACACGGAGAGAAGTAAGCAGTGGGGTACCACAAGGTTCCATCTTAGGCCCAGTACTCTTCAATATCTTCATAAATGACTTAGACGAGGGAATTGAAGGGGAACTCAACAAATTTGCAGATGACACAAAGCTGGCTGGAGTAGCCAACACCCCAGAAGACAAACTCAGGATCCAAAAAGATCTTGACAAACTTGAACAATGGGCCCTGTCCAACAAAATGAGTTTAAATGTGGAGAAAAGTAAAGTTTTACATTTAGGGAGGAAAAATCAAAGGTACAAACTGGGTGAGACCTGGCTTAAAAAAAGTAACTGTGAGAGGAACCTTGGAGTCCTAGTGGGCAATCACTTAACCATGAGCAGCAGAGACTAAAACATACGAAGAACGGCTGCAGGACTTGGGTTTGGCTAGTCTAAAGAAAAGAAGAAACAGGGGAGACATGGTAACAGTATTCCAGTACTTGAGGGGCTGCCACAAAGACAAGGGGGTCATGTTATTCACCAAAGCACCAGAGAGCAGGACAAGAAACAATGGTTGGAAACTGAACAAAGAGAGAAGCAACCTGGAATTAAGGAGAAATTGCCTGACAGTGAGGACAATTAACCAGTGAATAGCTTGCCCCTAGAAATCATGGGCACTCCATCACTGGAGATTTTTAAGAAGAATCTAGACAGTCACTTGTTGGAGATGGTATAGCTTCTCCTGCTTGAGCAGGGGGATGGATTTGAAGACCTCCAAGGTCCCTTCCAGCTCTATTCTATTCTAAAGGAAAAAACAGTCCAACCTATCAAAAACAGTACTGTAAAAAACAGATTAGAAACACAAGTTAAGGTAGGCAAGGACTTCTGGTTCCGGTTTGCAGTGGAGGCGGTCGTGCGAAGAGTCCTCTCTCTTTGCCGGCCAGTTTCTCTCCGCCAGTAGACCCTGGACAGGGTCGAAAGTCGCCCTGGAGGGGTGACCACCGCTGAGGAGGACACTCATTGACTGCAGAGGGAGCGTCAGCACCCTCCGCAGTCCGAGACAGCTCCTTTGGGCCGACGGGGAAAAGATCGGCCATTAATATGGCCGATCATCTAGCTGCTCCAGCCGAAAGTCACAAGAACAACTAAGCAAAAAGAACCACCGTGGAAGATCCAGGTGAGACCTTTCCTTCCCTCTCTGTACCTCCCTGTGAAAAGCTTCTGGAATTATTTCCCTACTTTAAGAGAGCAGCGTTTGGATACTTGGGAAAATGAACTCTGAGAAAAATAATTAATTTTTACTGACTATTTGAGTTGCTGGATTTTGGGGATCCTGAAAAAATCTTTCCTGTGAAGATGGATTTTCTTTCTCTCTGCCTGCCTTTCTTTAGCTTAAGTGGAAGCCTTTAGGGAGGGGGGTGGAGTGTTTTTTCCTCCCCCCTTCTGTACATAAGCGTGGTTTAAGCTATTTTATTTGTACTTATTTCTTCAAAGATATTTTTCTATGTTTAGAAAAGCCATTTTAATTGTATTGTTTATTTTAAAACATTTTTTCCCTTCATTCTGGGCTGTCTTTTGCTGCTTAAAGCTTTGGCAACAAAGTATCTGTTCTAAGCTGAGAACTTTCGCTTCCCTTTGTCAGGTGTTTATTCAGTTTAACAACTTGGCTCTAAACCCAGACAATTGGCTGTACGCCCAGACATTCCTATCTGACTTTGAAACCAGCTGAAAGAAGGTTTATTTCTCTCTGTTTTTTTCCTTTTCTCTCTCCCATTATTTTAACTTGACTTTACAGTACAAATTATATATCTCAGATATATGGACCTTCTCTTTTTCTTGGATTACAAACATTTCTATGAAGAATTGACTTTCAAGGCACCTCTTTTTTTATTACTATTCTTTTTCCTTTGCGAAGATACTATAAATTGGATTACAAATTGGATATTTTTTTTTATAATATTGACTTTGGTTTTTTTCTTTTTCCTCCTTGTCTTGCTTGGCCTTTTTGCTTTTTTAAAATTTTTGTTTGGATATTATATTTTATAATATCCCTATTATAGAATTTTTATTGTTATATTTACCCTCCAAGCTGAACCTTCACCAAAAAACTAAGATTATTCTATTACTGAAATGGAGTTTTACCCATAGCTTGGCTATGGACCTATACTAGAAAAAATTTTGGAACTTAAAGAACAAAGGATTTTTAGAATGAACATTAAAGATGATGCTCCAGAACTAAAAATTGAATCCCAAATTTTGACGGATCAATTTATAGACCAAGGAACAACAGAGGAAGAACAGATCAACCCCAAAGAGGCCGGCATGCAACTACATATACAACTTAACAAGATGGAGGAAATATATCCACAATCTATTGGTAAATGGATGCTGGGAAGAATTCACGAATTTACTGAAGAAGTGAATGCTAGAATAAATGCTTTTATTACAAAACTTCAAATTGACTTCCAGATTCCAACTGACTACCCCACAATTCAAACAATAATAGAAGAGGAACAAATCAACATAGAGGAAGATATCATACAATCTCATATACAAGTTATTGAGAACCTCGATGACCAAAGGCGGATTTCAATTAAAATGTCAACGCTGTTAATATAGGATATTATTGCTTTGACAAGATATGCAGAGCTGTCTGGTATTTTTAGAGTTAATTCAGATGACATAGAAAGGGAGGAGATTTATCAGGAAAGCGCAGGAGAGGAATGGAAGTGAATCTTTGGCCTCCAGCCTAATTGGAAGACATAATTTATGACTGTAAAATAAGGGAGGGGTTTAGCAAGTAAAGATAGATGCAAGCCAGAGAAATTCAGTTTCTGGCATCCTTCCATGTATGTGCTGAAGTTATGTTTGCTATTAAAAAGATTCTTAAAGGAAAACAATGCCTAGTTTCTTTTAAAAGCCTCTTTCTTTGGAACCATAACATCATGCCAGAAACCTAAACCTTTTCAAACAACTGGAGGTGCATTACCCCCACCTCTTTCTCCTAGGCTGGAGTGAGAATGACAAGAATTCAGGAGGAGGACAATCTATCATGAAACGGGAGTTGTTGAAAACAACCCGGCAGCTGCTAATATCCCAGAGGGGGAGGTAACAGACAGCATGCTGTGGGAAGATGAATTTTGGCAGACGAATGAAAATCGGTGGACAGACAATGGACAAACTGCCACTCAAGGCCTGGGTGAGTTACTGGAAATGTCTCAAACCCCAGAGGAGAGAGACAGAAGTCCACTCCTGCAGAGAGAAGCCTACAGCCCCTCCATTTCGTATCAGACAGCCTTTCAGACCCTGTCTTCCTCTATCAGGGACTCCAGCACTGAAGAGAGAGGGAACCCCAGTCTGAGGCCTCTGCAACAGAGGGGAGTGTGGCATTCGAAGCAGGCAGAGAGTAACCAACTTCTGAACTTGCCACAGGTAATAGAAACCTTGCAACAGCTTGGGGTGGTGGAGGGTCCAGGAGATCAGCAGTTGGTGGGAGAATGACCACAGCAAGGAGATTGGCCCCAACCCCCGAATGTGCAACCCCTGGGCATAAACCAGCAACCAGGATGGGGCCAGCAGCAACAGCCACAGTGGGGGGCCCAACAGCCTATAATTGCTCCACCTTTCAGAGCAACCTTTGATGGGGACCCAGAGAAACTGATTTTTTTCCTCAATCAAATACGCTCTCACTTGAATCGCTGGGCTTATCTCTACCCGGACCCAGGGGCTATGGTTGATGTGATTGCATCCAGCCTAGAGGGAGAAGCATCCGAATGGCTGAACAATTTATATAATGAGCAAGCCCCAGAATTGGAAGACCCCCACCTCTTCCTCCTGGGTCTGAAATAAAGATTTGAGGACCCATCCCTTGACCTAAAAGCAAGAGAACAAATCCACAAAATAAAACAAGCCGGCAGGCCTACCCTGGAGTACGTGCGAGAGTTTTGCAAGATAGCAGGTTGGATAGGGGGGTGGCCAGACCAGTCCCTAATCCATCACTTCATTGAGGGATTAGATGATCACCTCTCTCAGGCCTGCATTATTCGAGCAGTACCTGATCAACTGCATGAGTAGTACCAGACAGCGGTGAAGCTAGACGTTCAGCTCACCCAGTATAAGAAGCCTCACCCACCTGAATCCGAGCAGCAACCAGAGCAACCTGAACAACAATCACCCCCACGAAACCCTCCGACTACTGCAATGGATGAAAGACCCAGGCCACCTGCAGGCCCATCAATTAAGTGTTTCTGGTGCGGAAAGAAGGGACATCGAGCAGCAAACTGTACGGTCCCCTACCCCCAACTGCAGAGCAGTCCAGAACCAGCGGCGACAAGGAGACCTGCCCAGGGGCAAATGAGAGAAAAATCCAACCGGGCCACGCAAGCACCTGTTACCCAGATTACACCTCCCACACAAGAGGACGCCGGGACTCCAGGTGGACCCACCCCTGCTCTACCCTCCTTTGACGGTGACGACGAAGGAGAGAATGACCCGATGGTGAGTTGACAAATCCCATCTTTTTCACTGCCCGCCAAACTTATAATCCCTAAGTCGGGGGCACAAATAGACTTAAACGTACTAATCGATTCTGGATGCACCCAATGCATTATTAGCCTACCCTTTGCCATGAAAATGGACATACGGGCAAAGCAACTCTCCAAACCTGTGAGGTTCGAGCAAGCTGATGGCTCCCTGATGGGAGGGACTTTAGTCACACAATTAACTGAGCCCTTATGCCTAGAAATAGGTGCGCACTGGGAATTTATTCGGTTCCTGGTGGCCCCAAAAATGACTGAGACTGTGATTCTAGGCTTAGCCTGGTTGGACAAATGGAAGCCATTTATCTGGTGGGAGAAAGGAACGAGAACTGTGAGACTACCTATAGGGCCTGAGCCTCCCACTGATTCAACTGACGTTGCGGGACACTTTAGGCCACCTAATGAGCGAGCACTCATAGCTGCCTCACCAGATGAATCACTCATCCCCAATGAATACCGGGACTTAGCAGAGGCATTTAGTGAAAATGAATGCGATGTCCTACCCCCTCACAGGCCCAATGACTGCTCTATCGAACTCGTGCCAAGAGCCAAGCTCCCACGCCCAAGAATGTACGCTATGTCCCCCCTCGAAATGGAAGAGATGCAGCAATACGTGAATAAGAACCTAGTGAGGGGGTTCATTGAACGGGCCAAATCAACCGTGGGAGCCCCCGTGTTATTTAAAGAAAAAAAAGATTGCTCTCTTCGTCTCTGCATAGACTATAAGGGTCTCAACGCTGTGAGTGTGCAAAACAAATACCCCCTCCCCCTCCTACAGGACTTATTAACTCATCTGGCTAAGGGGAATGTTTTCACCAAATTAGACCTGAGAGAGGCATATTACCGAGTGAGAATAAAGGAGGGAGACAAGTGGAAGACTGCCTTCAACTGCCCCATGGTGAGCTATCAATTCAAGGTCATGCCATTTGGACTACAGGGGGCCCCAGCCGTATTCATGCAGCTGATTAATGAGGTTCTACATGATCACCTATACCAGTGGTTCTTAACCTGGGCGATATCACCCCCCAGGGGGCGATTTCATTTTTCAGGGGGGCAATGGAACGAAAAGGGGTGACGCGAGGGCGAAGGAACGAAAAGGAGGCGATGTGGGGGCGATGGAGTGAGAAGTTTTGGGGACACTTTTGAGCCTTCCCACTTGTGCCTCTCTCTCTCTCTCATACGGACTTGCAGGCTCATGCGGGCTCAAGCTGCAGGCCGTGGGGCATCTGCGGAATGCCCCGCCTGTCGGCTGCATCGCCAAGCCTCCCCTCTCTCCGCTGGCGTCCCCGTGCTTAAGTCGCGGGGCGTCCACAGAATGCCCCCCGTCAGCTACATCGCCAAACCTTCTCCCGCGCCGCCGGCGTCCTCGGTCGGAACCGTGGCAATGATCCGCCTCCCGCCGGGACCAACGCCGGAGTTTCCTGTGCCGCTGGTAGGTCCGTCGCGCTGGAGGAGCTGGGGCTGCTCCGTACCGCACAGCGCTCCCGGCGATCTGCAACCCACCAGCGTCTGGCTGTGCGATGGGCTGTGCGATGGCCGCTGGATGCTGGGCAGTTGACTGGGGTGGAACAGCGGGGTGGGGGGGCTGCCCAGGGAGCAGCCCAGGGATGGCCCAGGAAGCGATGCCCCAGCCTGGACTGCTGACTGGACCAGCTCAGGGAGACGCACTTTACATAGCCTTCCCCCACCCTGCTGTTCCGCCCCAGACAATCGCCCAGCATCTGGAGTTTGGCTGTGAAAAGCAGCCATTCAGGACCCAGCCTCCCTTCCGCCTCCATCCAGCGCAGGCGTTTCTCCCTAGCCGCATCTAGTATTTGCATAAATTGAAGAATTATTTCCTATGTTGTGATTGAGAGGTTATGTTGGGGAAGGGGGGCGATGACAACTTCCTCATTGGCTTAAGGGGGCGATTCATTCAAAAAGGTTAAGAACCACTGACCTATACAAAGGGGTTCTGGTGTACCTCGACGATATCCTTATATACAGCACGAATATGACTGATCACATAAAGCTGGTGAGAGAAGTGTTAAAGAAACTATTGAATGCCAAGCTTTATGCCAAACTGTCAAACTGTGAATTTCACCAGACCCGATTAGATTACCTCAGCTACAGAATCTCCAATGAAGGCATTGAGATGGATCCAGCCAAGGTGAAAGCTATAATTGAATGGCAGCCCCCCAAAACCCGCAAATAGCGCCAGAGCTTTCTAGGTTTTGCCAACTTCTACCGTCAATTCATCCCCTCTTTTGCCAAGATTGCCTTACCCCTTACAAATTTACTCAAAACAGGCAAAAGAGGAGGGAAGCTGCGACCGGGCCAACCACTAGCATGGACTATGAACTGTCAAACAGCTTTTGAGAATTTAAAGAGACTACTTGCTGCCGAACCGGTCCTAACGCACCCCTGCCTAGGGGAGCCCTTTGTAATTCAAGCCGACGCCAGTGATATGGCAGTTGGAGCTGTATTGCTTCAAAAGAACAAGAATGGAGTCCTGCAACCCTGCGCCTACACCTCCAAAATATTTACGGAAAGTGAACGGAGATGGGCAATATGGGAGAAGGAGGCCTTCGCAATTAGATGGGGGCTGTTAAACTGGCGACACTACCTGGAGGGGAGCAAGGTGCCATTCGAAGTATGGACAGATCACAAAAACCTAGAGGCACTGAAAACTCCCCGAAAATTGTCCCCAAAGCAAGTATGGTGGGCACAGTACTTTAACCGCTTCAACTTTACTTAAAGTACATACCAGGGGAAAAAAACTTCCTAGCTGATGCGCTATCGAGATTGCCCCAATACAAAAGCGAATGTGAAGAAGTCAATGAGGCGATTATCTCCAGTCCACAACCTGCTGCACAAATCACGCCTCGCAGGGTCCCAAATCCTGATGACCCTGGAGCAAAGAAAATAAAACGAGAGCTCCTCACTGATCAATGGTTCAAAGATAATCAAACCTCCTTGACGTGCTGGGATGGTTTGGCTTACAAGGGGGGGAAACTGTATTTGCCCGAATCCCTCCGTCTTAATGCTCTCAAACACAGCCATGATGTGAAAAAGGCTGGACACTTTGGATATCTAAAAACTCTACATCTCACCCGCTGGCAATTTTGGTGGCCGGGACTGAAACGGGATGTGGAAAACTATGTAAAGAGTTGTACCGTATGTGCCACAATGAAAAGAATCCCAGAGAAAACCCCTGGGTTACTGCAGCCGGTGGCAGACCCTTCCCAACCTTGGGAAGAAATAGCCATGGACTTTATCATAGACCTACCTGAAAGTAGAGGAAATACTGTCATCTGGACTGTAATAGACCTGTTTTCAAAGCAGGCTCATTTCATTGCCTGCAAAGGACTCCCATCTGCTCAACGACTGACTAAATTGTTCCTGAAACACATCTACCAGTTGGAAGGGACCTTGGAGGTCATCGAGTCCAACCCCCTGCTCAGGCAGGAAACCCTACACCATTTCGGACAAATGGCTGTCCTGTCTCTTCTTAAAAACTTCCAGTGTTGGAGCATTCACCACTTCTGGAGGCAGGTTGTTCCACTGGTTAATTGTTCTAACTGTCAGGAAGTTTCTCCTCAGTTCCAGGTTGCTTCTCTCCTTGACTAGTTTCCATCCGTTGCTTCTTGTCCTGCCCTCAGGTGCCTTGGAGAATAGCTTGACTCCCTCTTCTGTAAAATAAGGGAGGGGTTTAGCAAGTAAAGATAGATGCAAGCCAGAGAAATTCAGTTTATGGCATCCTTCCATGTATGTGCCAAAGTTATGTTTGCTATTAAAAAGATTCTTAAAGGAAAACAATGCCTAGTTTCTTTTAAAAGCCTCTTCCTTCGGAACCATAACATAAAACACCTACGATGCCAAAAGCAACAGGAATTGATTTGCAAATACGAGGCATTGAGAACTGTGACAACATGGATAATCAACGAGTAACTACCACATTGAACAAGATTGACTATACAGTGCAGACAATATTGGAAAAAAGAGAAGAAAAATATGATCAGACTGAATTGTTGAGAAATATGTACAATTAAATATTAAGATTTGAGGATTTAGAGGCTCTTTTATGGAAACCTGCTTGGCACAAAAAGAAAGCTAGAATTAGGTTTAAAAATGAGAGTTAAAATTTTATCTGATGGGTTAAAAAGGCTTTTAGAGATTTTGACTGAGTTAATACTACTGAGATGAAAATTATTGATTTGACTATGGTTGGGAAATGTAATATGGAAAAGGTGGTAAACAAGAAGTTAATAGAAGAAGAAATAGAATATAGACGTGAAATGAAATAAGAAGGTGTTTTTTGGAATAATATTTTTTTTTATAGGTACAATGATTTTGATAGGATTTAAACTTTATGTAATATGGATTGATTTATAATATATATATTTGAAATAGAGTAGAATAAGAAATAGAATGTAATTGGGAAGTATAAATAGAATGGTTGGAATAATATGTACATTTTAGAAACAATTTATATTTTACGAAATAAGGGAAATTGGATACCCGAAGTGTAAACTATGTGTTTATTTAAGGCTAAATTGGAACATGGTAATTGTAAGTTAGTTAAGCTTGAAAACAGGATTTGGCCTGATATAGGTGAAATATTATTGATATTTTTTTCTGATTGACTAAATTCTATTTAGAAATGTATTAATTCGATTATATTATATCAATTGAGGGAAATAGAGAGGGAACTTTTAAAGAATTAACTTGAATTATATATGTAGGATTATGTTTCTCCCTTTCTTTTATGGATGATTGATTACCCTATCTCCACGATGATTCTTAAGCACTTTGATGTAAAACCCAAAAAACACCCAATAAAACTTGTTTTTTTAAAAAAAAGATAGGCAAAAAAATGATAAGTGAGCACCTGTCCACCCTAGACAAGTTCAAATCACCAGGACCAGATGGACTACACCCCAAGGTTCTGAAGGAACTGGCAGATGTGATCTCAGAACCACTGAACTATATCTTTCAAAGATCCTGGAACACCAGGGATCTACCAGAGGACTGGAAAAGAGCTGATGTAGTTCCCATCTTCAAAAAAGGAAAAAAAAATGGATTCAGGAAACTACAGACCTATCAGCCTGACTTGAATACCTGGGAATATCCTGGAAAAGATCATCAAGCAACAAATCAGTGAACACCTAGAGGTAAACCAAATCATTACCAAAAGCCAACATGGGTTTGTCAAAAACAGGTCATGCCAGACAAATCTTATTGCATTCTTTGACCAGGTGACAAAATTAGTGGACCAGAGGAATGCTGTGGATATAATTTACTTGGGCTTCAGTATGGCATTTGATAAAGTAGACCACAACCTACTATTTGATAAGCCCTGCTCCAGAAGATAGGCTTAAGATATAGAGGGATCTTGACAGACCTGAACATTGGGCGCTATCTAACAAAATGAAATTTAATTGGATGTCTTAGTCTCAGTTTGAATCCTAGCAAAAACTAAGTAGCTGTGGATGATTGGTCCTCTCAGTAGTGAGGACCTTCCCTCTTTGGTCCTGCATGATGTTGCACAGCCATGCTCGGGACTGCTGTGCAATTTGGTGTCTTCCTGGACTTTCAGCTGCTGCTCAAGGAACAGATTAGTAGCTATGGCCAGGAAGGTCTTTGTAGAGCTTCAGTTTGTGAAATGGGATGATACTGAACTGTGGAAAGTCTGGACATGCATGAGAGCAACAGAGGAGACAGAGACAAGAGTTGGAGGCAGGAAGTCTGCAGTTGTTGGGACCTGACCCAGCAGTGGAGATGGAGCTGAATATGAAGGGGCAAAACCTTCCTATGAAAACATCTCACCTGATTTGCCTTTTGTACCTACAACAACATCCACAAGACTATGGGAAGATTCTTTGATTCAGAGAAACATATTGATCGGAAAAGATGTTTGGGGGAAAAAAGGCTAAAGTGAGAATCAAGATATTAGATGATGGGATCTATCAGAGGGAATATTTGAATATTAAATATCTGTTTGAATATGGTTAAAGAAATAGAAAGATTTTAGATATAAATGAATGTCAGTTTAAGAGGGATGAGCCCCTCAAGTAATATAGTATTTTTTCTTTCTTTTTTCCTTTGTGTTTTGTTTTTTGACATGAGAAATATAAAAATGTTGGGATGATTTATATAAAGGAAATATTTTAGATACTTAAGTGAAATTGATCTTGATAAAACTGCGAATGGATAAAAATGTTTTGGTTAAATCCAAAAGGTTAGATAATTGGATTTATTAAATGGAACACTTAAAGATTAAACATATGCTTGAATATGGTTAAAAAGAAGAGAAAAATTCTGGATATAAATGTACATTAGTCTAAAAGGGATATGTATTTTAAGTAGTATACTATTTTCTTATTTCTTTTTCTTTTTTTTTCTTTTTTTAAGATATGAGAAATATAAAAGTATTGGGATGGCCTGTATGAGGAAAAAGACTTAAATACTTAAGTGTAATGAAAATCTTAACCAGCTAGAATGTTTTGAATATTGTGGGGAAAACAAATTTAAATAAGAATTTTAAACAGGATCTATGATAAGGCAATCAAGATGATCAGTTAGATCAGCTTTATGTTAGTATGGTTATCAGTTGCAGAAATATTAGAACAATCTATATATTTAATTGTTATTTATCCAAATAATAAGAATTGTATTAATTTAAGGTTGGCAAAAGAGAACATTTTTGGAAGAAGAGAACATCAAGTAAAGCTATTATGTGGACTATAGAATTATAGAAACTAATTGTTATTGATTGTTTTTTAAATATAAACCCAGACAACATGATGTTTACCAAATATTAAGGTGATAATATAAAAATAAATAAATTAGACATATTTTTTTAAAAAATAATGGAACCAGCAGGACCGTCTTGTCCAAACACTTTTGGTCCAAACAGAAGAATATGAAGGTGCCCGGGCCTGGCTTTTCTGTGGCTGGCCCTGTTCTCTGGAATCCCTTCAGAAATTGGAGAAAAAAATATATTCTGGGATACATTTGGTGTCTGAACGCTTGCTCTCAGTTTTATTGGTCCTCTAATTGTTTACACATTAACTGAAGACTGTTTTGAATTACAAATGAACAAAGGAAACAAAGGAAACAGAGCTAAAACGCAGTGCAGGTCTCCATAGCTCTCCATTGCAGGCACCCTGTCAAGGAACTGCAGGGCAGCTGCCCAGATGAAGTCGGAGACACTGACACAGAAGTCAAAGGAACAAACCATCAATCTGATACAGAGAATATATTGCACTGAAAGGTGCAGAAAGAGGATATACCTTTATGAAAACCAAGAAGTGATTTCTGTCAAGGAATTGTAGGGCAGTGGTCTAGATGAAGTCGGAGACACTGACACAGAAGTCAAAGGAACAAACCATCAATTTGATACAGAGAATATATTGCACTGAAAGGTGCAGAAAGAGGATATACTTTTATGAAAACCAGGAAGTGATTTCTGTCAAGGAATTGTAGGGCAGTGGTCTAGATGAAGTTGGAGACACTGACACGAACTTGCAGTCCTTTATATCAATATATTTAAGATTCAAATTTACAGCAGTCTTTGCCATCATCTAGAAAAGGAAGAACATAAGATAGGAACACAGGAGCATCATGAGGTAAATTAGACAGCATTAGATTAGTGCACACTGAAGAAAAAAAGGCGGGAAAAAGGGAAACTCCCCCTTTACACCCACAGCAACCAATCACAGTGCAGATTGCCTCAGGCATGAGTCAGCACTCTCTAACTAATCAACTACAAGTGTGTGTTCTGGCCTATTGTACACTTTATTGTTCCAGCTACTAAATTAAAAATAGCCTAACACACCCTTTTCCTCCATCAAATCCATTCCTCGCAAAATAGTCCCCTTTGCTTTTTTTTTTCAGTTTGTTTTGAAAAATTTTCATCAACTCCCTCCAACCATGACTTTCTTAGCATCCATTTAACCAAGTTTGATTATTCATTGAGGTTCATTCCTCATAACAGATTGTCCACTATGTTTCTACATCTGTTTAAGACAGGGGTGTCAAACTGCTGGCTCGTGGGCTAGATGCATCACAGCGAAACCCCGCCCACCCCATTGCCGGCTATGGCTAAAAAGTCGCGATATGTCGTGACACGTCACATGAGGTTGCGAGTTTGACACCCCTGGCTTAAGATGTCTCATGATTGTTCCACCCCTTTCCACAATTTTACTACACGCTCTACATTCATCGACCTAGAGTTAAAGCCTGAATTGTTCCAGATGGTCACTGGGATACAAAATTCTGCAGCTGTCTGACAAGGGCCCCATATGAATTGTTCATTAGATGTCTATATATTTAAAACTAGAAACACGGATCACCAAGACTGAAAATTTATTAAAACTGAGCTTTCATCAGCGCCTGCTGACATCGTCAGAGTGTAAGACAGGATTGGGGAACAAGTTCTTATAGTCTCTGTGAAACCAGTAGTTTAGCTAATGAGCGTGTTATGGGTCTGTTCAGCCCCCACCCTCCCATAATCAATTGCATTGTTCCTGTTTCCGTCAAACCCGTTGACATCTGTTGAGTTTTGGTGCTCTGCCTCTCTCTGCTCGCCCTGCCCACAGGGAACATTCGTCCTGCCGCCTGCAATCATCCTGATGCTCATCTGACATTTCTGTCTGCACTGCTGTCGTTTCAGCCAGTCATTGCTCTCTGGTGCTGGCATTGCCATCCACGTTGGTCAATTTTCCTCTCCTGCTGTCCATGGGTTCGGTCTGCCTCCTCATTGTCTCTTGCTGTGATGATGTATCAGTTGATGAGAGGTTACGATCCTCTATTCCCTTGTGCGTGTGGGGGGGGACGTGGTCATTGGTTCATCCTTTCAGTCATCCTGTGTGATGATTCATAATGGCGTAAGCTGGTAGTAACTCGATGTGCCGGTTGATGGAATACTGGTTGGACAACCAAGCCTCTTTTAACAAGCGGCTGCCCTTGGTTGCATCCTAAGCAATGACTCTGGCCTCTGTGAAGTTGAAAGTGTGGTTGTGCTCAGTAGTGTGAGCCCATACCTGGGATCGTTTTTCTTGACATTTAATGGCCAGTTCATGCTCATGGAGCCTTTTCTGGAGGCGTTTTGTGGTCTTCCCAACATAGTTGCATGCACAGTCATTGCAGTTAATTTGGTAGACCACTGCTGACATTTTGCCTGTGGACAGGATTCTTTGGGGTGCATTATTCGTGTGCGAAGGGTTTGGTTGAGTCTGTGCGCCACTCTGATGATGTGTGCTGATAATATTCGTGCCACTGTTTCTGAAATACTGTGGATGTAGGGGAGTATGGTAAAGGTATGCATACTCCTTGGATTTTTCTGTTGCTGTGCTACAATGTGTATTAATTCTGTTGAAGAGTGTATGCAGCTAATTTTGTGGGCAGTGGGGTGGTTGCTGTCACTGTGGAGTATTCTGTCAGTGTGCGTGGCTTTGTGATAAACGCTGGTGGTAAGCGTGCCATTATGCTCACGATGAATCAGTATGTCTAGGAAGGGTAATTCACTTCTTCCTCTGCTATGAATTGAATGTAAATGGAGTTAAGCCTTTCCATGAAACCCATTTTGTCATG
This sequence comes from Azemiops feae, assembly GCA_023970755.1. Classification (NCBI taxonomy): domain Eukaryota; kingdom Metazoa; phylum Chordata; class Lepidosauria; order Squamata; family Viperidae; genus Azemiops; species Azemiops feae. The sequence goes on from JALGBA010001433.1 coordinate 16,818, forward strand.
GCCACATACCTGGCCCAAAATTTGGGCTTGTAGTCGCTCATCGCCATAAATTCTAACTTCTGCAAAACCGCCTCGGCAATTATTTCCGAGATGGGAGATCCCATCGGTGTGCCCTTGATCTGTTCGTACATGGAGCCGCTGAACGTAAAGTATGTTTTTAGGCAGAAATTAAGAAGCTGTATGTAATCATCTGAGTTCGGTAAACCAGGAAACTGTGGTTCCTCATCCTGCAACAACTCTCTCATGACCAATATAGCCAGGTTTTGGGGAATAGATGTAAAGAGTGATATCACATCGAACGACACCATGACCTCGTCTTCCTCTATCGTTAGTGTCTTTAGCCTTTTTAAAAAGTCTTCGGCCGATTTTACAGTGGTGGAGGTGTTATACACCAGGTGTTGGAGCTGTGTGCTCAGCCACTTTGCCAACCCAAATGTTGGGATGCCTTTGAGTGATACAATAGGATGCAATGGGACACCTGTTATCTAAGAATTACGTAAGGACAACTCAATCGTGATCCTGCTGGCCGATAAAGATAGAGCCACTGTAGTTATGGACAGACTGGAATATAACCAGAAAATCCAGACCTTACTCAGTGATGAAGACGCCTACCGAGTGGTCAAAAAAGACCCCATGATAACACTCAGGAATCAAATCAACAAGGCAGCCGACAAACTTAACAGACAGGGGAAGATTCATGAGGAAGATTTAAAAATGATCCAACCCAGGGACTCAGCCACAGCATGCATTTATGGACTACCTAAAATACACAAAACAGGTGTCCCATTGCGTCCTATTGTATCACTCAAAGGTTGCAGGATAAATGGGCGGGGCAAGCAGAGAGAGGCAGAGCGCCAAAACTCAAACAGACATCAACGAGTTTGATGGAAACAGGAACGATGCAATTGATTATGGGAGGGCGGGGGCCAAACAGACCCATAACATGCTCATTAGCTAAACTACTGGCTTCACAGAGACTATAAGAACTTGTTCCCCAATCCTGGCTTACATTCTGACGATGTCAGCAGGCTCTGATGAAAGCTCAGTTTTAGCCAAATTTTTATATAACATGCTTGTTAGCCAAACGATTGGCGTTACAGAGACTATAAAAGCGTTATTCTCAATCCTGGCTAGAACTCTGACGATGTCAGCAGACGCTGACGAAAGCTAAGTTTTTAAATAAATTCTTTAGTCTCGGTGATCTGTGTTTTAGTTTTTTGAATATGAATATACCTGAGACTCGTATCTTCAAAACTATTTTAGATAGATATGGGCAAGCAACGCTTAAACATGCCAGACATTGGGAAACTCTGGTCAAATGGAGAATCAACAATCACGAGAAGCTAACCTTCCTCCACCATTGCATCTGTAACAATATCCCGCTGAAGTCACTCTGGAGGAAACCAATCAACACATGGGAGGCTCACGCAGCAGTCCGGCAATACCAGAGACGCATGCTGTATGCGATGATCAATGAGCACCATAGGCAGATCGATGCCCAAACTACAACCATCACAGGACACCATGAGTATTGTGAGATAGTATTATCACAACAACAGTTTGCCACCCTCAACGCACAAATACAAATGAAACAAATTTCAAAATGAAATATCTCCCCAAACATTATAAACATCTTCCTGTCTAGGGTCCAGTGCTTTTGTGAATCTTTTGGGTCTAGGACATTCCAATTAGGTACAGTTTAAAAGAGAACTCAAAACAACCTGTCAGGATCCAGTGATTTTCTATCCTTAGTTTGGATTGAGGTCACAGATGGAACTGATGTGTAGTTTGGCTGATTTCATTCCAGTATTTGATGGCCTGCCACAAAGAAGAGGGCATCAAACTATTCTCCAAAGCACCAGAGGGCAGGACAAGAAAAATGGTTGGAAAGTGATAAAAGAGAATTAAGGAGAAACTTCCTAACAGTGAAGACAATTAACCAGTGGAACAGTTTGCCTTCAGAAATCGTGGGCACTCCATCACTGGACGTTTTTAAGACGTCCAGTGGCTCTTTGAGCATGCGGCTCCCAGCCTCCTCTACCATTTGCAGAGAGAGAGACAGAGAGAGAGGGAGAGAGAGGAAAGAGAGAGAGAAAGAGAGAGGGAGAGAGAGAAAGAGAGAGAGGGAGAGAAAGAGAGAGGGAGAGAGAGAAAAAAAAAAGAGAGAGAGAAAGAGAGAGAGAGAGGGAGAGAGAGGGAGAGAGAGAGGGAGAGGAAAGAGAGAGAGAAAGAGAGAGAGAGAGAGGGAGAGGAAAGAGAGAGAAAGAGAGTGAGACTGAGAGAGAACTCATACACAGCAGCCTCTATTTCTTTTTAATTAAACTCTTTAATCAAGCTCCCCACCCCTTGTGTGCACGTGCGTGTGCGCGCGCACGTTTTGTGGCTCCCAGTGTTTTCTTTTCTCTGGGAAACGGGTCCAAGTGGCTCTTTGAGTGTTTAAGGTTGCAGACCCCTGGACTAGACAGTCACTTGAGCAGGGGGCTGGACTAGAAGACTTACAGGGTCCCTTCCAGCTCCTATTCTATTCTATTCTATTCTATTCTATTCTATTCTATTCTATTCTATTCTATTCTATTCTATTCTATTCTATTCTATTCTATTCTATTCTATTCTACTCTACTCTACTCTACTCTACTCTACTCTACTCTACTCTACTCTACTCTACTCTACTCTACTCTACTCTACTCTACTCTACTCTATTCCTATTCCTATTCCTATTCCTATTCCTATTCCTATTCCTATTCCTATTCCTATTCTTATTCTTATTCTTATTCTTATTCCTATTCTTTAAAAAATAAAGACTGGAAAAAGTGGGTCTGGATGTCCATTCTGGGATCATGGGGAAAAAATGTGGTTGTTATTGGTAGAAGTCATTAAGTGGTAAGAATACCAGCTCAGTTGCTCAAGAAAAATTGCAAGTGATGAAAATTTAAGGCAACATTACAAAGCACAATAATTAAAGGCTGGGTTTTTCGGGATAAAATGGAGGGAGGTATAAGGTTAAACAGAGTTCTTTCTGGTTAAAACATTTGTATGTGTGAATAGAATTAAAAGGCTTCTTGCAGACCTTTCTAAGTAGGTTACACAGAGTCAGATAGAGTCAACAAAAACAGGAAAACCTCAGCGACATTTTACTTACTATGTGCTTGTTGTGTTTGGATATAGATGGAGTGGAAACTTCTATATTAACCTATATAAACATGACTACATCTTTTCTTACTTTCCTACTTAACTTTCCCCATGAGGTGACTTCTATTGTTCAGATCTGGCCTCAGCACTATAACATAGCATTTGGGGAGAAAGATACAAGTCAGCAGACCAGCCGCAGAGGCCAAGATGGAGAAGATCTCCACGGCCACCATGGACTTCCCTTTGGTGCTCAGATAGGTGGGGAGAAAGGAGACCCAAACGCTGCAGAAGACCAGCATGCTAAAAGTAATGAACTTGGCTTCATTAAAGCTGTCGGGCAGCTTCCTGGCTAGAAAAGCCACTATGAAGCTGATGAGACTCAGGAAACCCATGTAGCCCAGAAGAGCATAAAACATGATGGTTGAACCTTCATTGCATTCCATCACAATTTCTCCTATCACAGAATGAAAGTCCAAATTACTAAATGGGGGCGAGACTGCCAGCCAGGAGGCACAAAGAACTGTTTGCATGAGGGGACAAGCCAAGACTATGACCAGTTGTTTCCCTAGGAGTTTTCTTGCCCTGTTTCCTGGCTTTGTAGCCATGAAGGCCACAACCACAGTCAGAGTTTTTGCCAACACAGATGAAATGGCAATGGAGAAGACGATGCCGAAAGCGGTTTGTCTGAGGAGACAGGTGAGGTTCCTTGGCTGCCCGATGAAGAGGAAGGAGCACAGGAAGCAGAGCAGGAGGGAGACCAGGAGGATGTAGGTGAGATTGCGGTTGTTGGCCTTGACGATCGGTGTGTTGCAGTGTTTGATGAAGGCTGCCAACACAAGGCTTGTGATCAAAGAGAAGAAAAGAGCTAGACAAACTAAAATGAAGCCGAGTGTATCCTCATAGGAGAGAAAGTTCATGGTCTTGGGAATGCACAGGACGTGATTCTTGCTTGGGTGTTGGTCTTCTGGGCAGGGGATGCACCGAGCCGCATCTGGAAGAACAGGAGCCAGCTGACATTAGTCAGAGAATCAGGGATTCTCTTTGAGGGGAATTGTTTTCCCAGCGAAAGAAGTGAAATGTCCCATGCTCTCCATCTCTTTATTTCTGCTACACATAATACAGAAGGCTCTAGAAGAATCAATCTCAGAAGATGTAATAGCAGCTATTAACTCTTGAGAGTAATTATTTAATGAATTAATTTGTTTTATTTTATTATTACATTTTGAAATTCCCATCTCCCACACCAAGGGACTTTGGGCAGTGTTCAATAAAATATTAAAACATATAAAAAGTATATAAAAGTTAAAACTGCAGCTAATAAATTAAAAAAGGATGTATTCAATGGACCACTCTTAAAAATTCTGAACAATTTCCATGTTGATTAGCTCAACTGATTTGCTACCTCATATTTTCTCTAATTCCTCCCCAGGAAGCCATGCCAGACCTCCTCATTCCTGCTTGAGGGTCTCCTTGAGCAACTTGCCTGTTTCATTAGAAATGGTCCCTTCTGGGCAAGAAACGCATCCGTAGCAACAAGAATGCTTCCCCTCTGCAACGTTCCTGGCTTGTCCTGGAAGGCAGTGCTTCACACAACGGGAGAAAGGCTTTGTCTGAAAGGAGAGAGGTTAGGAGAGGTTGAGGGAAGACATTGCAAACATTCAGCTTGGAGCCCCTCTTCTTCCTTCCACTGAATAAAATTTTCACCATACCACTCCAACCTGGTCCTTCCTCTCAGCTTTCCTTAACCCTGAAAGAAGCATCTAGTCCCCACCTGCTTAGCCCACACAATGGCATCAGGGTCGATGCTGAAATCTTCAGCTGAAGGAGCCTCCGGATCAACCCATCCAACTTTCTGCCGAAGGATTGTCATATTTGCAAAGACGACCCAGTTGAGGATATCAAATCCTGCATATTTCATCCCGGTTTCTGAAAAGGAGACTTCATCCCCAGCAGTGTTATTGAAAAGGACGTTTTTCAAGAAGGTGTGGATCTGGAATTGCAAAACAAGCAAACAAGCAAACAAAATGTCCATGAAAGTGAAGAGAGAGTTCACCCCGGGTGTCATGGCGACACGGATGAAAGAAACTGGAGCTCCAGTTTCCTAGTCCGATTTCGCTTTGTCTGGAGACCCAAAGAAGTCAGAAAGTCACCCTGGAGAGGCAATGAGGAGGAAGGGAAACCTTGGGAGTTCAGAGCCAATGGCGGTTGGCCCAAATGGACCGAGGAAACTCTTCAAACAGGTGGGAGAAAGGCTGCTAGCAAATACGCAGACAGCTGAAGCCACAGACAGCCCGGGAAGAAGTGAAGAGCCGTGGCAGTGCCGCCAAACAGCTGACTGTCAACAACGTGTTTGATCTGGGTGAGATTCTTCTTTATTTCTCTTCCCTATAGACTTTTAAAATATAATTCTCTGAGTTGGATAACTTTTAAAAGTAAAAATCCCCAGGAAGACTTGGGAAGAAGGGAGTTAAAAGTGGCAAGAAATCTGGAATGGGGGAATGAATATAAGGAATATAAAAAATATGCAGAAAAGATTTGAGACTGATTGAAAAGAAAAAAATGATAACCTGTTGTTTGGCTAACTTTTTTGATTTGGGAAGATTTTTTTTCTTTGTTGTGAAAGAGCATTTTAAATAAAAGTTTTACTACTGGATAGAAACACTATAACTAATGAGGACATCTAGTAGTGAAGAAAGATACTACAATAATACAGAAAAAATCAGAAGAGTGATGACCTTGAAACACCTGTGCTAAACAAAGAACATCCTGTGTTTCTACAAAAGAAAAAACAAATATTTTTTTAACTACATCCTTCAACTTTAGACATAACTATTATAGAAACTATTGAAACAGGGTTTTTTTTCTTCCTTTTTCTGTTTTCTTTTTTTCTCTAATATCTTTGAACTGACAGAAATATTTGGATGAGACTTATGCAGTTGGTGTTTTTTATTTTGCTGGATTACAGCTTAAAGTAGTTGGCTTTTTTAAAAAACTTGGATTAGCCTAAAGCAGTTGGCTCCCTTTTAAACCTGGATTATAGCCTAAAGCAGTTGGCTCCTTTTTAAATTTGGACTATAGCCTAAAGCAGTTGGCTCCCTTTTAAACTTGGAATATAACCTAAAGCAGTTGATTCCCTTTTAAACTTGGATTATAGCCTAAAATAGTTGGCTCCTTTTTAAAGTTGGATTTTAGCCTAAAACAGTTGGCTCTTTTTAAAGTTGGATTATAGCCTAAAGCAGTTGGCTTTTTTTTCTCTCCCTGTGGATTTACAAAATCTGCCTGATTGAACAATGAATGCAACAAACTTTACTAAAATTACAAAAAAACCTGCTTCTGCACCCTCTTCTGGAACGTCTAGTCCAGCAAGTCAGGGATCTATTGAAGCAATGTTACAACGAGAGAAGGCAAACAATCTCCAAAAACAGATGTATGCGACTTTACAACTAATGCAAGAAATGGTGCAGAAGAATAATCAAGAAACAAAAAGCAACCTTGATAAGCTAAATGAACAAATGCTTGACATAAAGACACAATTTGAGGTTCACCAACAAATGATCCTTAAAAATGAACAAAGAATTCAGAAGATGGAAGATCAATGAGAAGATACTGGGGAAAAAATTGAAGCACTAATGACAGAGAATGAAAGATTAGAACAAGCAAATCAAAATCTAGAAGGGGCAGTGGCTGCTCTGGAAATGGAGAAGATGGTACATTATTTGAGATTTCAGAACATACCTGAAGATAAAGAGGAAAATATAGCAGAAGTGATTATTAATCTATTAGCAGAGGCCCTAGAAATGGAAAGATCGGAGATGCAGCAAAAAGTGGATGAAATATTTAGAATGAATTCAAGTTACGCAAGGAAACACAAATTGCCCAGAGAAGTCCATGTAAGATTTATGAAGAAAACAATGAGGGATGAGATATTAAGAAGAGTTAGAGATGATCCATTACAATACAAAGAAAAAGAAACAGTAGTGTTGAAACAGATTCCCAAGAGAATAAGGGATACTCGAAGACAATATCATTTCTTGACTACAAAGCTGATTGCAAAAGGAGTAAATTTTAGATGGTTGATGCCAGAAGGGATTTTAATCAATTGGAATAACACAAGATATCGTTTGGACTCAATGTGGAAGGCAGAGGATTTTGATGAAAGATATAGAGCATTTCTGGGAGAAAGAACACAATATCAACAAGAGGATGGAAAAAGCCAGAAACTGACAGAACAAACAATAGAGGAAACAATTACACAGGTGGAAGAGGAAAAAGAGAAGATGAATCAAGAAGATGAGGGAATAGTAAGAGAGCAGAAGATTACGAGATCAACAAGACCTAAATATAAGTAAACCAAAACGGAGAAGGAAAATTTAATTTTTTCAGTGAATATAAATGGATTGAATTCCCCATCAAAAAGGAAAAGAATTTTCAAACAACTACAGAAATTAAATATTGATATAATTTATTTGCAAGAGACACACACACAAAAACAACATCATACATTTTTGGAAAATCCAAAACTTGGAAAACTTTATTATACATCAGCTCAACAAAAAAAAGAGTAGTTATATATGTTAAAGAGACAGTAGATTCCAAAATGATTTATGCAGATGAAGAAGGGAGAATATTAATGGTAGAAATATTTTTAAATCAAAAACAGATACTTTTGATAGCAATATATGCACCAAATAATAAACAAGAAGAATTCTATCAAAACCTTCACAGAAAAATAGTAGAAATGGAATACCAAAATATATGCTTAATTGGGGATTTCAATGCAATAGTAGACGGGACATTAGATTATAAAAGCAATAAATCAGGGAAACAAGGAAGAAAAAGATTACGTAAGACTTTTTTCAATATGATAAATTGGTATACAAGATATCTGGAGAGAAACGAATCCAGGAAAATCACAATACACATTTTATTCTAATACTCATAAATCTTGGTCTAGAATTGATATGACATGGACGACGCCTGAATTAAGAGTTAATATGCAGGAAATTGAAATAGAATTAGGTACTTGGGCAGATCATAACCCCTTAAAAATGGTGTGGAAAGGAAGGCAGAAAAAATTAAGATGGACTTTGACTCAATCTATATTAAAAGAGAAAGAATTTATAGACTTAGCAACAAAAGAAATGGAATTTTTCTTCAAAGAAAATAAAAAAGATACAACATTACAAAATGTATGGGATAAAGCCAAAGCATATTTTCGAGGCATAGCGATAACATATATGGCGAAAAAAATAAAGAAAAGAGACAACAATGTCAGTTGTTAAGAGAAGAATTAAAAAAAATAGAACTTGAATTACAAACAAACCCACAAAAGAAAATATTGAAAAGACAAATGGAAATAATAAAACATAAATTAAATTTAATAGAATCAGAAAAATTGGCACAACAAATTAAAAGGGCAAAGCAAAACTTCTTTGAAAATGCAAACAAACCAGAAAGATGGTTAGCTCATAAACTTAAAAAAACAGAAGGAGAAAAAATTGATAAACAATTTAGTAGATGAAAAAGGCTGTTTACAATTTAAAAATGAAGCAATGAAAAAGATAATTAAAGAATACTATGAGAAACTGTACAACAAGGAAGAAACTCCATGGGAGAAAATGACTCAATATATGGAAGAAAATAATTTACCAAAAATTCCAGAAAACTTTAAGACTATGTTAAATGAAAAAATAGCAATGATGGAATTGACAGAGGCAATAAAAAGACAAAAAAATGAAAAAACACTGGGACCAGATGGACTCCTGGCAGAGTTTTATAAATGTTTACAAGATATATTAAGTTCACCATTGAAAAATGTATGTAATGAACTTCTATTGGAGGCAAAACTCCCAAATACATGGACAGAAGCTAATGTTCCTTTGATACCAAAAGAGGACTCAGATCTGACCCAGATCAAAAACTATAGACTGATATCATTACTGGATGTGGATTATAAAATCTTCACTTCAATAATAGCTGAGAGGCTGAAAAGATTTTTGACTGAATTTATACACCCAGATCAAAATGGATTTTTGCCAAAGAGACAAATAAAAAAATAATTTGAGGGTAATACTAGATATATTGGAATATTATAAACTTCATCTAGGGAAACAACTGGCACTAGTATTTTTAGATGCCCAAAAGGCATTTGATAATGTTTCTTGGCAATTTATGATTCAACAACTAAAAACAGTGGACTTTGGTCAAAACTTTATAAACACAATTCAGACAATATATCAGAAACAAAAAGCAAAAGTAATTGTAAATGGGGATTACACAGAGAATTTTGATATACGAAAAGGCACAAGGATGTCCATTATCCCCATTGCTATTTATCTTAACTTTGGAAGTTTTAAATAGAAATATTAGGCAAGATCCAGAAATTAAAGGATTGAAAATAAAAGGTGAAACCTACAAACTGCAAGCATTTGCAGATGATTTGGTATTCATTCTAGAGGAATCTTTAGAGACAATTCCTAAACTGTTGGAAAAGATAGAACAATTTGGTGAAATAGCAGGACTAAAGATAAATAGAGAAAAAAATAAAGTGATAGTTAAAATTTTTACAGATAAACAAAAAAAGCAATTATCAGAAAAAATAGAATTGCAAATAGTCAAAAAGGTCAAATATTTGGGAATATATTTGACAGCAAGATGTTCAACAATAAAAGAAGATAATTACATTAAATTGTTAAACCAAATAAAGCTTGATTTGGAAAAATGGAAGAATCTTCAACTGTCGATGTTAGAAAGAATTGCTACGGTGAAAATGAATATTTTACCAAAAATATTATTTTTATTTCAAACGATACCTATAAAACTGGAGAAAAAATTCTTTGAAGATTTAAACTCTCTAATTCAAAAATTTATCTGGCAAGGAAAGAAAACTAGAATTAAATTGAAAATGTTACAAGAAGCCAAGGGAAATGGAGGCTTCGGCTTGCCAGATTGGGTTTTATATTATCAAGCATCAGTGTTAACATGGATAAAATAATGGATTACTCTTAGAAATAAAAGATTGCTGTATCTGGAGGGACATGACCTGCAACTTGGTTGGCATGCTTTTCTATGGTATGGAAAAAATAAAATACATAAATACTTCCAAAACCACTACATTAGAAATGCATTACTATTAACTTGGGAAAAAATAAAATTTAAAATTTATTTGAAAATTCCAGCATGGTTTTCAACAATGGAAGCATTTGTACATCCAAATCTAGTCAGTCTCGATAAAATATAGACATACAAAGATATTCTAAATTCTGAAGGGAACTTAAAATCCAAGCAAGAGATGGAAAATCAGGGCATCGATTTAACATGGTGGTCACATTTACAAATGCAAGTCAGGTATGATAAAGATATTAAACAGTATGGATTTTACAAAGAACAGACTATGTTTGATCAGACATTATTAACTTCTGATGAAAAGTTAATTAAAAAATATACAATTTCTTATTAAATTTCAAAATGGAAGATGAACAAATAAAAGAGACAATGATAGTATGGGCAAAGAATTTTGGATATAATATAGACTTAGCAAAAAGTGGCAAAGTTTGTGGAAAGAAACTATAAATTGACAATGTCAGCTTCATACAAAGAAAACTTATATAAAATGTTTTATAGATGGCATTTGCCACCAACAAGATTAGCAAAAATGTTTAAAAACATGTCAGAGAAATGTTGGAAATGTAAACACAAACCAGGTACTTATTATCATATGTGGTGGACATGTGTTAAAGCAAGGAGATATTGGACAATAATACATACTTGGTTAGAAAAAATGTTAGAGAAACACATAGACTATAAACATGATTTTTTTTTACTAGGTATAATGCCAGAAAAACTTGATAAGCAAAGTACATATTTGATTCTACATGTGATAACAGCGGCAAGAATTATATTTGCACAATATTGGAAGAACGAAGAAATACCACCAGAAGAAGAAATAATCAAAAAAATATTAGACTGCGCAGAAATGGACAGACTTACTTTAAGGTTGAAAGAAAAAGAAGAAACAGAATATTTTCAAACTTGGGACCTATTTTATCAATGGTTAGAGAAAAGATTTAGGGATCAGGAATTTAATTTGTATTAGTGAATAAGATACTCAGACAACACGTTTTTGTTGAATAATTATTATTGAACTCTGTTTAAAAAATAATAATAATAAAACTTTAAAACAAAAAAAAGAAAGTGAAGAGACTTTATATAAAGAGATTTTAAATTGCGATATGCGAAATAAACGTGCTTGGAAATATAAATGAGTAAAACTCTTGTTCCAAATGAGTTCTCTGCAAAATATTTTTGGCTAAGCTGTTAACGCAAGTAATGAATGAGATGCACCAATATTGCATATTGCTCCAGTTCTGGCAAGTGACATTGGTGTCCTTCTTTGGTACAGAAGGGCTTTTATTTACCCTAACCCTAACCCCTGACCCTTGTCTTGATCACCAATTGTACAATCAAGGTACAGTGTGTTTATTTATTGTTTGTTTACATTGACTATTTCAGTTCTGATGCTTTCTTAACAAGTCCAGTCTTGTCTTGTTTTTGAGGCTTAAGCATGTACTCACCACAAATGTAGCAGAAATTAAAAGTGTCTTTAATACACACTTCATCCTATTGACCAAAGCGGGTCCTGAACTTTGAGGGCCTTACAGCTAGTGAAAGTTTTATATCTGTCAGAACCCTATATTTTCATATCATAACCTCCTCGGGTTTTGCCATTCTCTAGGGGGGAGGGGGAGCTGTGGGGCTTTTGTTGTACCAAGTGTGGGGGGGAACGCTTCTTTCGCTGGGCTCTATCGTCTTTGATGTATCTTCTTCGGGGTGTGAATGGAATGTTCCTCCAGGCCATCTGCCTTATCTCCGGATGGAGGGAGGAAGCTGTGGAGACCTAACAACCTTGAGAAGAGGCTCCTTATTGGTTCTTTCCCACAGTGAGTTGACATCTATGGATTGGCCTGTTTGAACCGACCAGATGGAGCGTTGGGGTGGGGTTTCAATTGTTCCTTTAACCTATTGATTCGGGTGGGAAACCCTCAGATCCTGTCTAGATTTCCTGCTGTCTGTACCTGCCAATAAAAGTTCCTTTTGAAATGATGCCGGTTTCAAGAGTTCTGCTTTCTTGGTAGGAGAAGGGAGGCAGGTCCTTACAATATCAGACAGCTACAGTCTTTGACTAATGCTGCGTGTGAAGTTCACACTCACTTCCAAGTGTATTCTGGGTCTCTCTTTGTATGATTCCAGTTGCAAATGTTCAAGAGAAATAGAAAGTGCTGAACTATTGGAAGTTTTCAAAAATAGACTGGACAACCATTTCTCTGGGATGATATAAGGTTTTCCTTGAGCAGGGGGTTGGACTAGAAGACCTCCGAGGACTCTTCGGCCCTATGATTCAATATTCATATCACAGCTGTTCTGTCATGGACGAGACATTTTCAAATGAAAAGATGACTTCAAAATGGAGCAAGCTCTTAATTGATTTCAATATTTGTGGGCTAGCATTACACAATGTACAAACATGCAGAAGTATGGAGGATACATGTGAGCCTCAAGAAAATCCAGAAATGTATAACAGAAGAATAACAGAGTTGGAAGGGACTTTGGAGGTACTACCCCCTCTTCAAGATATATCTTGATATGTTTCAATATATGTAAGTGTCTAGACATCTATTAGGATCCAAATTTATAAATTGCTAGGAAAAAAACTATTGAGAATCTCACCAAGGTAAAGATTGCATGATTAACTGGCTACACAATGTTGATTGAACTATCGAAATAAAGAAATACAAATTCAATGGAAAACTCAATCAGGTCTCCAGCAACTGGCATAATTAGGGAAAAACAGTATAAGACTCTTTTTTCCGCTCTTCCAGGTATGATTGCTAAAAATAGAAATGGAATTAAGAATTTCAAGACTTGTATGAGATTTAAATAAGGGGGAAAATATTAGGGAAAAGACAAGACATTGGAGATCGCAGGCAAAAATTCATGAAACTTAAAAGAGTGTAAAGCTGTTTCCTGGACCAGAAGGGAAGTTCTGAAGAGTTACCTGCCAGGGCTTCACAGAGAGGTGAAGGTGTGGCTTCTTTCTGCCCCTCTTCAATGCCTTTTGTGATTCCAAAGTATACACAGCATGCAATGCATGTGCCACAGAATAGGCAGCATTGTAGATGCTGTAGCTCAAACTGGTCATCTTTCCATCAAAGACAGAGACCGGGAGGGTGTCCAGGTTCTCCTGCCCTGTGCAAACCCTTCGGCCGTCAGGTGAGGCCAGACCTGCCTTCAAAATCTCACAGTCAAATACAACTTCCCACCACTCAGGAAGAAAGACGTCTCCATGGGGTTCATGTGGATTCAGAGCCCAGAGATAATTCTTGAACCCCGGCACTGGGTTTGTGTGGACCGTGAATGACAAAGCACCATGGAGGGATTTTAATTTCACCCAGTCGTAGTGATAGCCAATCGCTGAAAACTCCCATTGGGTGGTCAGGATCCAGACCTTCCCAGAAATAGCGTGATTCTCTTCTTCATAAATGTAGAGGGATACTATAAGGCTTTGCAGAGAATTTGAATCCCCCGAGATAATCACAACCTGAGCATCACTGTTCAAAATTGTCCAAAGCATATCTATTTGATTGCTAGGCAATTCATTAAATATTAAGATTAGGGGCAAGATCTGTTTTACAAATTGTATGCAAATGTCATTCTGGGCAAGGGTGGCATCAAAAATCTGTATGAAGTGGTCACTGTTTTCTGAGTTCTGAACAACTATCCCAATCCAGTTCCATTGGAAATAGAGAAGGAGCCGGACAATGGCTGCATTCTTTAGGTGATACTGAGGATCGATCTGATAAAAGGTGGGGAATCGCCTCTTATCCCTCAAAACTGGATCAGAGAAGCGGTAACCTAGCTGAAGGGAAGGTGGAGATGGAGGAAAAAGAAAAGGTTAAACAAGGAAAAGGGTACCTGTATTTTTTTTACTTGTTGTTGTTAGTTGCGAAGTTGTGTCCGACGCATCGCAATCCCATGGGCAACGTTCCTCCAGGTCTTCCTGTCCTCTACCATCTTCTGGAGTCCATGTAAGCTCATGCCTACTGCTTCAGTGACTCCATTCAGCCATCTCATTCTCTGTCGTCCCCTTCTTCTCTTGCCCTCCATCTTTCCCAGCATCAGGCTCTTCTCCAGTGAGTCCTTCCTTCTCATTAGGTGGCCAAAGTATTTGAGTTTCAACTTCAGGATCTGGCCTTCTAAAGAGCAGTCAGGGTTGATCTCCTCTAGGACTGACCAGTTTGATTGCCTTGCAGTCCAAGGGACTCGCAGGAGTCTTCTCCAGCACCAGCCTTTCTTATCGTCCAACTTTCACAGCCATACATTGCAACTGGGAAAACCATGGCCTTGACTATACGCACTTTTGTTGGCAGGGTGATGTCTCTGCTTTTTAGTATGCTGTCTAGATTTGCCATAGCTTTCCTCCCCAGGAGCAAGCGTCTTTTAATTTCTTGGCTGCAGTCCCCATCTGCGGTGATCTTGGAACCCAGGAAAATAAAATCGGTCACTACCTCCATTTCTTCCCCATCTATTTGCCAGGAATTGAGAGGGCCAGATGCCATGATCTTGGTTTTCTTAATGTTGAGTTTTTGTTACTAATTAATTGGGTATCCTAGATTAATAGGGTATCCTATTCTAGACCCTCATCCCCACAAGCTTGCACCTTCATGAGATGTTTTCTACCAGTCACAGAATTGGCTCTGGGAATTGTTGGCAGTAACCACACAAGGCAGAACTTACAGCATTGACCCTTTCCTCATGTTACATGTCCACATACCTGAGAAATCTTGAAATTGCCAAATATGGTTGCCATCTGGTATGAGGTTCTGGAGTTGAGACCCCCAAGGACAGAGAGAAGATGGTCCTGTGTGTCACACTTATAGTTAGGGAACAATTTTCCCCGAGTGGAGAGCAGAGACAGGCTGACATCTTGAGCCATGCTTCCATACTCGTTATCTTTGTAGATGCGGAAGCCCAGGGTGATGTTGGGGAGAAGCCGAGGGTCTGTGTTGATCTCCTGGATGGCAAATGCCAAGCCCAGGACATGTTGATAGTTTTTGGGAATAGGTCTTTCTTGCAAGAAGACAAAAATTAGAGAGATTCTGCCATTTCATTACCAATATTCTAAGAGTTGATCGTAAAACAGATCAATACAAATTAGTTGATTAGTTTTACTGCTGTCAGAAAACAGGCTTGTTGTCAATCAGTTGATTCTGTTTTTATTGTCAACAGTGTATGACAAAGCCTCCTCTCCCTAACTCTGCAGGACATTTCTGTGAGTTGATATGCAATATATAATTTACAGCATGAGCTCAGTTCAAGTCAGTATTGACTTTTGCAAAATCAACTTTTCAGTCCAGTTAAGGAAATGTGGCTGATCATCTTGATAAAACTACACATTTTATTATATGCAGCCGTGGAGATCTTAATGGCTGACATCTTCTGCCTATGTTCTCAAGCACTTTTTCCCCACTCTAGCACCCTATCATGTTCCCAGAGTCCTTTTGAATTAGGTGGCTTTATAAATCCAATAAATTAGATTAAATTGAATGTTTGACTAGTTTGACTTTTGCTGGCTAGAAATGATTATGCTGATATATGTGAATGGCCCCCAGTTAGACAGACCTTCTCTACGTTGGATGTAACGAACGCATGAAGGATGGTATTACAAATCATCAGAATAATGAGATGGGAAGATGAATTCAGTCCAGCTATAAGATGGAGGACCCTAGCATTATTTCTCCCCAAGTTCAAATTAGTTTATTTGCAACGTGTATCTTGCGTTCAGGAGCATAGAGAAAAGATTGACTCCCTATTCAGTGTGACAAGCTGTTCTTCCCCACTGAAGACTCAGAGGGCTTGAGAAGGGGATTAGAGGGAAATTGATTCATCAAAGAGAATCAATTTGTCCTAATGAGGAAGGCTCTACATCAACAGAGGCTGGGTGGGATTTAAGTATGCCCCATCCTCAAGACTGCCCTTTCCAGGTTGCCCTGAGAAAAAAGACTATCAAGGAAACACTTACAGAGAATAGGCATCCCAATCCCCAGGAGGCTCGTGTAAAGGAAGCTGTAGGACTTTAGTAATGGAGAGAGGCAGGTTTCCACCAATAATGAGATCTCCAGGTCTGTAGTAGTCTTTCTGTGCTTGGAAAGGTCTCCTACAGAAGCAGATTGGCCTCAGATCCATCTGGATGGCTGCAGGCAAGGTCCATAGCAACATTAAAAACCAACACATTGTCCAGAGAAAGAGGCCTTCTTCCTAGAGCGAGTCAGTGGAGACTGATGTAGGGAATGTGATGCTCTGATGACTTCAGAGGCCTCAAGTGGGGTTTGAAATCTTCAAGATAAGCATTCACCTCAGATCCAACTCTAAAGGGACCCAGCCATATTACCCAGAGCATGCTAAGTAAACATGTTTTGACTGGACACAAACTTCTTTAAGCTTAGGGAGGGTTAATCTTTGGAATTCTACTGAGATGAAGTAATAATTACTAGTGTTTGATGAATCCAGGGAGAGAGAAATAACCACATTATCACCATAACTCTGGAGTCCGTGGCATTTTGGCAAGAGTAAAACCTATTTCTGAAACGACAATTGTGTCTCTCATTCTATGAATTGGGCAACTGTGATTGGAGAGTGATGCAGCTTTAGAGTTGGAAGAGAACTTGGGGGTCACTTAGTCCAATCCCCTTAATATAGGACACACACAAGGCAAACTCTTTTAAATCTCTGAGATCTGTTTGGAATCGACTGTTTTTGCTGCCATCTCCAAACTCTTTCCAAATTAAGAAGCTCCCTGGGACTTCCTGGAAGAACTCATCATGGCCTTTGTCCTAGCCGTGTTTCCCAAACCGGCCAATGGAGATGTGTTTCAGCTACGAGGAACCTGGATGGTTTTTAATAATGACACACTTTCTTCTTTTCTTCTTTTCTTTGTGACTTAGATGTACTCTGCCCAACCTTCCTGTCACTTGAATGGGTCATCAACATTTTAAACAAGTATTTCAAAGCCAACCACTCTGCCTGATGGAGGATTTCCTGAGGACAGAATCAAGAGTTTCCCGCAGGTGCACCAATCTGCTCTACACCAGTCCCCACCCTTTGTAGTTTGCACCAGGAAGGGTTACCTCTCCTTGAGTAACAAGCATAACACCCAATCATCACCCTACCAGACAAATCCTGCATTTGCAGTGGCCCTAAGAGATGATAGGTGCTCAGTATACATCCTCCTCCTCCTCCTCATCCATGTGGTATTCATGCCATCAAGCAGGGCATCCATGCAGCTGGACCACCTAGAAAGTTTTGAGATTGGAGACCTGGCTGTGCACTCGTCCCACTTAAGGACAGTTTCAGTCTGGGGTAGTGGAAGATGAAAGGTCAGCCCAGGGGTCTTAGCTATGTGGGGTACTTCAGGGTCTGCCCTCCCTCCCCTCTCTAAGACTTTAAGACTGTCACACAACATTGTCTTCCTTCTTCTCTGCCCAAGATTAAACAATTTCTAATTATTCCATTATTTAACACCCATCGATCCATCCCTATAACACACTGAGAGCATAAAAAAATAGCAGGGACAGGAGAAGATACCTTAATATCCACTTCACGTGGTCTGGTTTATTAATGAAGCATGTTTATCTAGTCATAATGAAGAGAACACTCTATACAATTTAATGTGAGGGTGAAAGTTCGTTCTCTGAGCTTGTGGGTTGGTTTCCAAATGTTTCATTACCAGGCTAGGTAACATCTTCAGCAGAGTTTAGGGGATGTCAGTGTTCTTCTGTTTATAAGGGCTTCAGGTGTGGATGTGTCGAGTGAAGGATTTGCGATAGGTCTTGTAGTGAGTCAGGTGTGAGTCATCAGTGAGGGTCTTGTGATGGATCTTGTGATGGGGAGGTTACATCAGGTCAGCGTCATTGGGAGGTGAACTGCTGGTGGGGGGAGGGGGCTAGCATGGGTTGGTTGAGGGTCGGTGCTGTCTCTGGTTAGCTGTGCGGTTGGTTTGGGTTCTGACAGGTTCATAGGCTGGTTGTAGGTCAATGTGTTTGTTGATGGAATTGCTTGTGGAGTGTCAGGCTTCGATGAACTCACGAGCGTGGCGGGTGGTAGTGTGGCCGATGATTTTAGTGTTGCTCCAATCGAATTGGTGTTGTTTGGTGTTGGTATGGATAGAGAATCATTTAATGTTTTGCATTAAAAATATACAATGAGAAATACTTGAATGAAAAAACTAATAGAGAATTCTGCAAAGCCCTAAGACCCCATGTGTACAAGTACGCTGTCAGTATTAGTATTTCTTTATTATTTCTCTATGAATTGTCGTTGCCACTGTAACTGTAAATGCAACGATGCTTCTTTTCAAAGATTTTTCACTAAAACAAATAAAGGGACAAAAGTCCTGCTGGAAATCCACATCTATTTGTTCAAGATCAATCTGTGTTAATTATCACGTTGGGACACGGCCTCACTGGGAACAAGTGGCTTTCATGAAAAATAAAGTGGGTGGGTGACTCTTGCAGACCCTTTTTTAATTAAGTTTTTGTGCTACCCTCCCTACACAAGGTGACTCTGGGTGGCTAACAAGTATATTGTGATCAGTCACATCGGTTGAATATGAACTGTGAAGTGAACAAGTCCCACCCTCTTTTCTTCACTTGTCTGAAATGTTTTTAAATTCTAAGGAAGCCCCGAAGTCAAACTAAAAGTTTCCAATCCCTTCATTAGTCAGAGATTCTTGTTCCTTGTTATGTTTTCTCTGTGTTTCTGCTTGGGCCTCAGCAGGAAATGTAACATTTGGGGGACCAGATACAAGCCAAGAGACCAGCTCAGGAGAACAAAACCTGCTCACTGGGGACAACTGACACCCATGAAAAGTAAAATAGTGGGTGTTTACTGCTGCTCAATAGGTACATTGTGATGGGACACACCACTTGACTTTCAGACTGAGAGTTAAGAGGCACTCAGCATGGAAGTCAGTTGTAGCCTTGTAAGTGTGAGCAATAATGCTAGATGGGACAGCTGTTTTATTTACAACCACCTGGCAGGGAATTACTGAAAGAGGTATTGGAACATCTTCTGGAGAGTTTCCCTCAGATGGAGTGAAGGTTCAGATGAAGAAGAGAATAATTAAGAAGGAATAAACAAAGAGAAGATTTGAAGTGCTGAGCAACAGACAAGAAGGAGGGAAGACAAGATGGTTTCAGGGAAGCTCTTCCACCAACAGCCTCATGAGGAAGATGCTGAATAAAAAGAGCGAAAGGCCAGGAGTCAGATAAACAGGCAAACTAACAGATAGATGTCCCTGATGAGAAGAGGCAATAGGAATGAAGGCAGAAAATGAGAAAAGTAGGGGGCGGAAAAGTAATTGATTTTCTCCCTTCAGAACCTGACGGAAGGAAATGTTCTTCCAGCCATTTTCTCAGATGGAGCCGAGAGCCAGAAGAGGAGAAGAGTGAAGAAGGCCCTCCAGGAACAAATAAACAGAAAAGACTAAAGGAAATTAAAGACAGACCAGAAAAGGCAGATTGAACTCCATAGAAAAAGGAGGATAGCTCCTTAGAGAATGACAAACAGTGATCAACTAGGATTAAGACAGCAGAAATATAGAAGTAAATAAATGTATTGAGATATAGAATAGAAAGATGTGAAAATATAGTTGTAGCGGGGCTGTCTGAAAGTGTTTGCAGAAGCCTGGCTGGGGAGAAAGAAATTGGGACAGCTGCTGCTGGTTTTGGGTGCGGCAGGCTTGGACAAGGAAACAAATATAAAAGGAAGGAAGGAAAGGTGTGGGGGGGTGGTTGGTTGTTGCAGTTCGTCAGGTGAAGACAAAGAGGGGTTGGAGATTTTAAGCTGATCCCTTCTGGTGAAGGAGGGGGAAAGGAGAGTGAGAGAGAGTGAGGGGGTGGAATTTTATTGCTTCCTTTTGCAAGGGAGATATCCCAAGCGGAGGCAAGAGAGAGTGTGTGGAGAAAGAAAGTTGCTGGGGCTGTTAACCTCAGATTTTAATAATAAAGGATAAGGGTGGGAGGGGTTTGACACTGGCCTGTCAGAGACTGCAAGAAGCCACAGAAGAGGACGAGAGACTGCTTGTTGCTGTGAAGATTGAAGGCCATCTGAACTGTGACTATTGCTGCTTGTGCCAGTTTTAGACATTGTGGGGAGTTGCCCTGAGGGGGGCAAGCCATTACTGCAGCAAGCTGACTGCTTTTGTTCGTGTTTTATTACTGCCTGGAGCCAGGGGGTTTTCCCCTCCCCACTTGTTTCCAAAAAGGTCGTTGAGGAATCATTGACTGTTGCTGCTATGACAGCCTGGGGCTGCTAGACACCATCACAGCATTGAGTATTGGGGCTAGGGGCTGGTCATCTTTGTTCCTGGAAGCCCCTCCCTGAAGACAAGAGCCTGCCATCTCCTCACTCGGTTGGAAGAGACACTTTACTAACACCTAGAGAGCACAGCTGCCGAGCTTGACTAAGGGGAATGGGGTTGGAGTGGGCCCTGGGCTTTAGCGGCCTCTGAGGAGGTAACGCTACATAGTGAATTGGACAAAAAGTATATAGGGTAAATTAAGGTGTTATCGGAAATAGTGTTTTCTATTTAAATGATATAAACTATACTATTTTTAGTGCAGATTTAATTTTGGCACTACTTGAAGACATTGGCAATTTACAATTTCTTTGCCTCTTTTTAAAATTTGCAACCTTTCCTTTTGTAAAATAAAAGTCTTCCCCTTCTGCTCCCCAGCCACCCAACACAATCCATCACATTTTAATCTGATTAAAGTGGGAAACTTTCCTGCTATAAATTGTGGGTTATATTTTTTTATATCATGGATTTATTATAGGATGAATTTTTAAAAAATATTTTTTCAGGTGCCCAGAGTGATTTGGGTGGCTACATAAATTTGTTTAATTAATAAATATTCATTTCTTTGATATCAATATATATTATTCAGATGATCATTGGGGCTTTACCAGGGACAACTGCCAAAATGCCCCAATCCAAGTAAAATTTCCGAATCCCAGGACAAATCAGACATTCTTGTGCCTCATTATATTCTCTTTACAATTCAGATGTGGCCTCAGTAGGATAATGTAGCATTTGGGGAAAAAGATACAAGCCAAGAGACCAGCGCTAGAGACCAATTGGAGAAGATATTGAAGTTGAGCCTTCATTACATTCCAAGATGGCCTCTCCTATCAAGGAGTGGAAATCCATGTTGGGAAACGGGGGAGAGGTTACCAGCCAGGTGGCACAAAGAAATGCTTGGACCAGGGGACAGGCTAAAACAATGGAGTTGGTCAGTGGTTTTCCTAAGAGTTTCCTTGCCCTGTTCCCTGGCTTGGTGGCCATGAAGGCCAGAACCACCACGACCGTTTTTGCCAAGATACAGGAAACTGCAAGGGAAAAGAGAATGGCAAAGGTAGTTTGTTAGAAGAGACAGGTGAGCTTCCTGGGATGATCAATGAAGAGGAAGGAGCAGAGGAATCAGAGCAGGAGGGAGACCAGGAGGAAGTAGATGAGATCTCGGTTGTTGGCCTTGACGATTGGTGTGTCACGATGTTTATGGAATATCACCAGCACTGCAGATGTGATCACAGAGAGAGAAAGAGCTAGAGAAGCTAAAATGTATCCCAAGGTAACTTTTTTTTTATATATATATATATATATATATTATTGGATTTTTATAGGGGTGGGAAGGTTACATCAAGGTGCTTAAGAAACAACGTGGAGATGAGTACATCAAACATCCAAAAGAAAAATCATAAATATATAGCTCAAATTAATTCATTATAAGTTCCCTCTCTATTTCCCTCATATAATATTACATATTCAAATTGATACATTTCTAAATAGAATTCAAGCAATCCTATCAAACATCAATCACGATTCAGTTATAAAGATCTAAATCCTGTATTTAGGCTTTACTAATTTACAGTTACCATATTCCAATTAACCTTAAATAAACATATTATTAACACTTCGGGTATCCCTCATTTCCCTTTTCCCTAACATAATAATTATATCTGAAATGAATATATTATTCCCACAATAACATTCTTATGTTTTATTCATTAATACCATTTCTTCTCTTGTCACCAATCCCTCTTATTCTCCTTCTGTTACAAAGTAATTATCTTATTTGAAATAAAAATATCAGTCCAAAAGATACATTTCTATCTATTTTAAATATATATTCTATCAATCAATCTATATCTATAAAAAGTCTTTTTAACCCAGTAGGTAAAATTTACCCCTCCAAATAATTATCATATCTAAAACAAAATATTATTACAAAGGATATCCGCTTACAGAATTCCGTTAGTTATTGAATCAGTCAGAATCTCTAAAGCCTTTTTAACCCATTGAATGAAATTTTAAAATACATTTTTAAATCTAACTCTAGGTTTCTTTCTGTGCCACACCGGTTTCCATAATAAAGTTCCTGCGTCATCAAACCACAATATTTGCAAAGAGGTATTTCTCAGCACTTCAGATTGGTCAAAGTTCTCTTCCCTTTCTTCTAGTGGCCTTTGAATGGTGTAGGCAGTTTTATTCCATGTTGAAATTACTAATTGATTATCCACGTTATCACAATTTTCAATAACTTGTATCTAGGTGTCAGTCTCTATTGGTTTTGACAACTCAGGCATCTCAGTTAAGGTTATTCTTTGATCATCAAGCTTCTCCATAAATTGTATATGGGGTTGTGTAAAGTTGATTTGTTCAACAATTTCCACAATTTCTCCCGGTATAAGTTCATAGTTGAGTTGTAAGTATGGTTTCTCTTTAAGTTGTATATATTGCTCACAGGCCTCTTTGGAGCCACTCTGCTCCCTCTCCACTGTTCTTCGGCCTATAATTTGATCCGTCAAAATTTGAGAGTAAGATTTCGTGTACTCCGTAGCTTCCAAGATTTTTTCCAGTATAAGTGCATAATCAAGCTGTGGGCAAATTTGCTCCATCTCAGTGGTGAACAGATCTTTTAATCTTTTAGTGAAGGCTATATTTAGTAAAAGTCAACAAATATTCACCTCCAATTCCTAGTAGACAAAATCACCACCCAACTGTTTCAAATTATCTTTACCCTTATCATCCTTTGAAGGTCAAAGCCATCCTCCAGCAAAAGAATATACAGTTGCAGTAACACTTTTCATCACAAGATGTCCTCAGTAGGCTATAAGGTCTTTCTTTCCAAGTTAATAATTTTTTTGTTTTTCACATTAAAAAAAGAAAAAAAAGAAAAGCCTCTCCAGGATAGTAAATAGCGTAGTTATAATAGTAATGATCAAAAGTAGAAATATTTTCAGGATCCCTCAGTATTCCAAGAGTTGAATAGTCAATAAAAACAATTAGCTGTTTTATTTTTTTCAGTTCCCAAAGCTGTTTTTCCCACAGTGCCAAAACGCTGCTCTCTCACAGCAGGGAAGTAATTCAAATTCAAAAGCTTTTTACAGGAGAGTAATTAGGGAAAGAGGGGGAAGGAAAGATCTCACTCGGATTCTCCACGGGGGTTCTTTGTGCTTAGCTGTTCTTTTGGCTTTCGGCTGGCGCTGCGAAATGATCGTCCATTTTACTGGACGATCTTTTCTCCGACTGCCCTAAGGAGCTGGCTCGGACCGAGGAAGGAGCTGCCGCCCTTCCCCCGTCGACGAGGGCCTCCTCAACGGTGGTTGCCCCTCCAGGGTGACTTTTGACCCGATTAAGGGTCTACCGGCGGAGGGAAAACAGCCGGTGGAGAGACGAGGCTCTCCTTGCGACTGCGTCTGCTGGGATCCAAAATCAGAAGTAGATGAGATCTTGGTTGTTGGCCTTGACGATTGGTGTGTCACGATGTTTATGGAATATCACCAGCACTGCAGATGTGATCACAGAGAGAGAAAGAGCTAGAGAAACTAAAATGTATCCCAAGGTAACTTGATAGGACAGGAAGTGGATCTTCTTTGCAATGCAGTGGTCCTTGTCCATGTTGGGATATTGGTCTTCTGGGCAGGGTTCACAGCTTGCAGAATCTGAAATCAAGAGTAACCATTTGTATATTTCTCTTTCTATCATTAGAATATCTTCAGACTCAATGGTTAACTCAAGTGTAGCACAAACCAGGAAAAGCTCCTGGAGGATTAAGGCTAATGCCATTCTAAACCACCAATGGATTCTGGGGTTTGGAACTGGGGCTTGACATGCAAAAGAATGGGGAAGAGAACCCAGTTGAAAAGATCATAACGAGCAGACCCCAGTCCATTTTCTGAGAAGTAGATTTCATCTCCAACAGTGGATATTCCTCAAATAGGGAAGAAGCTGAATGAAAAGAGACCTTCAGAAATTGCTAACACTTTCCAACACTTCTAAGAATTTGTTTTCCTCACAGTGCCTGCCCTGATTTGTGACTTCCCTGGACATAGAGGTGCGTTCTTTATGTTTTGATGCAGAAAAAAACACAATTTCATGAATTTTAGACCACATTGAGTCCTGTTGTGTGTGCTAAAGTTGACAGAGGGTGGTCTCACACAACAAGCAGTTCAGTGCAACAAATGGCAAACTAAACATATGGGATGGGATCACACAGCATACTAAGCCATAGTAACATAAACCAGGGATACAATGGATTGAATCGTGTCTTTCTACAACTGGATTCAGGCTATAACGTGAAGGAAATAGAGGTGGTTCTGCAAATATGTCTACTAAGACTTCAGTTGACCTGTTGCAGCATCTGGCAGAATTGTAATCTTGCTCTGGATCATTCTATGCAATGGCCACTCCATGAAATTCACACAACCTTTGAATACTTCTGAAAAATGTTTGGGAAGGTCATATATACATGAATCTTATGTACAATTGGTTTGTTTTATTTCTTCTTGCCCCTTCTACCTGTATTGAATCAAATATTATACTTAATCTGTATTATTGTTGTTTTAAAAATATTGGTGTTTTAATTTGCTTTGAGATGCAGTGATCCAATACCATACTGATATTTAACCAGTAATTCAAGAGATACTTTTTCTTGAAAATTCTTAGGGGAACAGAAACTATAGTCTACAGACTGAACAGTCACTCTAGGCAGCCATGTTGTCTCCCTGGAGCAAAAATGAAAAATAAAACTGAGAACCTTATTAAAATAATCAACCCCAAGTATTACTACGCATTTCTTCTCCTTCTCCTACATGCGGGGGCCAATAACACAACAATGAATCTGAAAACAATAACAAGCCAGGGAAGAAAGTTAAAGAATTAGGAACACAAGTGGTGTTTTCATCTATACTTCTAACAAAAGGCCAACATCCAATGAGGGGGCAAAGGATTTTAGAAACGATTAAAAACTGGTGTCGTCAAGAGAACTTCGGTTTCAGAGACTGTGGTCTGCATTACCAACATGAAAGGCTCCTGGCAAGGGAAGGACTGCACCTCACAAGAAGTGTAAATAATATATTTGGGAAACGACTGGCTCATTTTATCAGAAGGGCTTTAAACTAAATTTGAGTGTGGAGGGGAGCAATTTTCATGACCTTTATAACCTAATTCCAAGCAAAAACCACTAGATAACCAGTCATATATGGATGTAGGGAGTAAAGAGAAAAAAGAAAGAAAGAAAACCTGGGTGAACTTGAAATACTAGTACATATAATAATAATAATAATAATAATAATAATAATAATAATAATAATAATAATAATAATAATAATAATAATAATAATAATAATAATAATGTTGGAAGGTAACTTGGAGGTCATCTAGTCCAACCCCCTGCTCAGGCAGGAAACCCTACCATTTCAGACAAATGGCTGTCCAGTCTCTTCTTAAAAACTTCCAGTGTTGGAGCATTCACAGCTTCTGGATGTAAGTTGTTCCACTGAT
Source organism: Azemiops feae (assembly GCA_023970755.1). Lineage (NCBI taxonomy): Eukaryota > Metazoa > Chordata > Lepidosauria > Squamata > Viperidae > Azemiops > Azemiops feae. The sequence goes on from JALGBA010001433.1 coordinate 42,847, forward strand.
TAATTGTTCTAACTGTCAGAAAATTTCTCCTTAGTTCTAGGTTGCTTCTCTCTTTGGTTAGTTTCCATTCGTTGCTTCTTGTCCTGCCTTCAGGCGCTTTGGAGAATAGCTTGACTCCCTCTTCTTTGTGGCAATCCCTGAGATATTGGGACACTGCTATCATGTCATGCACATGGCTGTCCAGTCTCTTCTTAAAAACACTGGAGGTTTTTAAGAAGAGACTGGACAGCCATTTGTCCGAAATGGTGTAGGGTTTCCTGTCTGAGCAGGGGGTTGGACTCGATGACCTCCAAGGTCCCTTCCAACTTTATTATTATTATTATTATTATTATTATTATTATTATTATTATTATTATTATTATTATTATTATTATTATTATTATTATTATTATTATTATTATTATTATTATTGTTGTTGTTGTTGTTGTTGTTGTTGTTGTTGTTGTTGTTGTTGTTATTACTACTACTACTACTATTATTATTATTATTATTATTATTATTATTATTATTATTATTATTATTATTATTATTATTATTATTATTATTACATGAGGCAAGTTCAATATATTTGCCATTACTGAAACTTGGTGGGATGAAACTAATGGTTGGAATGTACTGATGGAAGTATGCAAACTATTCAAAAGAAACAGACCTAACAAAAGAGGAGGTGGAGTTGCATTATATATTGGAGATCACTTCCTCTATAACAGAGATGCACACAACCAAGGATGAAAGCCTTATAGAACGCTTATGGGTCGACATAAAAGGAAAAAAGAAGGACATTGCCATAGGCATATACTACAGGCCACTGAACAAAACATAATCAAATCAATCTTTTAGACTTTAAAAGAACTGATTTTAACAAACTCAGAGAAAGCTTGGGAAGGATCCCATGGATAAAAACCTTAGAGGGCAAATCACTCAAGAAGCATGGGAAACTCTGAAAAATACAATTATAAATGCCCAATCTAGTTCAATACCACTAAAAAGGAAAATCAAGAAAAATCTATCATGGTTGCACAAAGAACTCTCAGACTAACTGAAGGAAAAAAAGGAAAAGTACAAAAAATGGAAAGAGGGACACATAACTAAGGCAGAATACCAACAAATAGCTCAAACCTGCAAAGATGAAGTTAGGAAAGCTAAGGCTTTGAACGAAATAAGACTTGCAACAAATGTCAAAAACATTTTTAAAAAATTCTTTCATCACATAAAAAACAAGAAAAGAGTCAAAGAAACAATTGGTCCACTAAAGGGAGAAGATGGCAAAGAGGTAACGAGCACAGGGAGAAAGAGGAACTGCTTAATTCATTTTTTGCATCTTCTTTACAAAAAGTGATATAATAGTGTAACCTGATAGAAGCTGTACACAGCTTATTGAAAACAGAACCATAAAGACAGGTTAGGAGTGGTGCAAATGTGTGTGGAGCCTTCTTGGAACAACACCATCCTTTCACCACTTCCAAGAAGATTCCACACACATTTGCACCACTCAGGTGACCCTGAGGACACAGATAAACCTCCAGGTGGCCTCTTTTAAAGAAGGCAAATGCGGAACTTCAGTTTTGCATTGTGGTGAGAAGGACGCAGTAAAGGCCGTGCCCGATTTGGCCCTGCTGGAGGCTCTAAAGGGCCTAAAATCGCCCCAAAGAGGCAATGAAGGAGGGGTGCCTCATTGATCATGGAGAGACAGTGGTCTTTTTGTTCGATCTGAGGAAAGCCCTCCAAACCGGCAGGGGAAAGACTGGCTACATTCCTGTGGCTAATCATTAACTGCTGACAACTGAAGAAGAAAAGCACTAATTAGCATCTTAAACAGCATGTTTGGAACTGAGTGAGAATATTGATCCTTTGTGTGGGAGTAATGTCCCTGTAGCCCACGTGTAGGCTGCCATGCAGCTGAACCACATGGACGGAAAAAGGACAAAGGAGAACTTTGAGCAATAATCCCATTGAAAACTCCTCCCAGTCACAAACGGCTTGGAAACTGTGCTCAATCTCACGTACTCATATGTTAATAGGTAATCCCTCCTGCTTGCTTCCTGTACACACCCACATTTTGCTGAGCTAATAAAAGAGATTCCCTGACTTTTTTCTGGGTCTCTCATCCCGAGGAAAAAAACTGCGTGGTGTTATTTCTTCACTGTTTCGGCTAAATTTCATGAGAGGCCCTCTGGACGCGGAAAAACCGCAACTGGTGACCCCGACGTGATCACTAATAAAGTGATACGTTCCTTCGACCTCCTACTACTCATCGCCCGGACGAGGCTTAGTGCACTTCAGATATCGTTGGTAAAGACGGCTATCTTTTCGTGAGTATGGGGGGGAAATTTTCTAAGACGCAGGCCGTGCATCTGCAAGAACTTAGAGAATTAACGAAGTCTACAAATTTTATTCTCAAAAACAGCGGTAAATTATTGCCTGTTTTGAGTAAATCTGATTTGGTTAATTTATTATGTTATATTTGGGAAAAATATCCGGCATATCCGGAAAAGGGCTCACTTAAAGTGATTACATGGAGTAAATTGGGTACCTCTTTCCATGTGCATCCCAGAGCTCCTGCAAAAATGCTATCATCATGGCGAATTGTTCTGGAATGCCTCAAAGTCCATGAACAAGGGCTCACGGAGACATTGGGCTCTGTGACCCCCCCACCGCCTTACAAGAAACAAATTTCACAAGGCAATGAGGCATTTCCTCTTACCTCCCCCTCCTCACCATCTGCTCCTCCATCCCACCCCTCAGTTCCTCTTTCTGCTGATCTTTCTATTGTTCCTCCTGCAGCTCCTCCCATGAGTGCTGTTGCTACTACCATGGCTGAAGTTCGAAGTCAGGGTTTGTTGATGCTGACGAATTGTCTGAGTGTTCTGCATTTCCTGTCTCTTTTGTTCAAAATGCTGTGGGCGCTATAAAGGTCTTTTTGGTGCCCTAGCTGGTTCTTTCCTTCTCACTTCCCCCTTGCCTGGTTACGATCAGATAAAAATTGTCACCCCTAAATCATCTCCAGTTGGACCTTCAGCTCCTCCTGGAGAGGCTAATTCTTTTGCTTCTCCACAGCCATTGTACACCCCCATAAGGCAAATTTTAGAGGAACAATTGGGCTGCTTTGAAACTTCAAGTGGCTGTTAAGTTTAACCCTGTCAGACAATGTCTGGTGGTGCTTTGTGTTGATGTGTGTGTTTTGTTTTATATATGTTTAACTCCTAGAATGTTACGCTTGGACTTGGAATGGTGAGAAAAATAGGAGATGGTTAAAGGGCCCTATAAAAACCACATGTTTGGTTGGAATCATCTCATGATTTTTCTCGCTTCTTGCAGGACAAGCCATATGTCTAAATAAATGTTGTTTTAATGGTATTTGTGTATATATGTCTGTCTGTGTTGTTCTGTGTTATTTCCAAGACTTGGAAAAGGGTCAAAACCCTCTTTGATAACAACAAACAAAAAGGCCTTGAATAAAAATGGAAAACGTATGAAATGAAATATTTGTATGTGAAATGGTGTAAGCAAACAGAATGGAAGTGAATGAGTTAAATTGCTGGTGTAAATGTGTGTGTGTTAGCCCTCACCCCTCCACCCATCCCATGCTGTGAAAGGAACAGTAAAACTGTAGTTTTTATTGTTGTAAAATGGGAACGCAATAGCATGAGTTTCCATGAGAAAAGTTTTATGGAGGATCTGTGAAAGAATTTATAGAAACTGCATGTGAATTTTTTTAGTGGTGAGATTTTTGTAAAATTTCTTTTTCTTCCCCCCCCCCCCTCCTGACTCTTTTGTTTTTCGCTGGCTGTATTGCTTTAAGAGCGAAGGAAAAGCAGACAGAGGAGGGGGGGCAGTTGTTCGTTTTAACTATTTTTTTTTCTCTCTTCTTCCTCTGCCTAGAAGTCTGGGTTGAGGAAGGGGGGTGGATGTGAAATTTAATGCCCACTCTTGCAGTTTCAGCTTGCAATTTTTTTTACTCGAAAGAGGAGACAGTAATTGTTGGGCAATTCTTTTGCAAATTTTTGAGTTTTAAATTTTTTAGTTAGACATATACATCCATCAACCAAAAGAAATGACTCTGAATTGTTTTGCTTAGATTTGTAAATGTTTTCCCTATTTAATGGAAATTTGTTTCATCTGAATGGAATTTGATTAAATTGGAACCCCAAAAATACAACCTAATTGGCTTTTTGAAATACAAAATGTTGTAAGTATCTATGGATTGCAAGTTGCCTTGGAAAAGATACAGTAACACCCATTTTTCCTCACATTTTTTTTAGAGAAGGATACCACATTGGTGCAGCTCCAACAATATCTAGGTACCATAAATTGGATAAGACCTTACCTTGGCATTTCCACCAGCCAGTTGGCACCACTTTTTTCTGCTCTTACTCAGGGAAAGCAACCCTCAGACATCATACGCCTTAATGTGCAACAGTTAGGTGTCTTGACACAAGTAGAACAAGCACTCCACACACAATGGGTGGACCGCTGCATCCCTGATGAGCAACTACTCATCATCATCATAAATACGCCACAGCTACCAACTGCACTTCTGGCACAAAACCCAAAGCCACTTCTTATTCTAGAATGGCTTCACCTCCCTCACACTCCTAGAAACACAATTAGTCAAAAACCTTTTCAATTTGCCTCTCTCATCTCTAAGGCTCGCCTTCGAGCAAAAGCCCTTGCAGGAATAGAACCTTCTGTCCTATATGTACCATGTTCTCTCACTACATGGGAAACCATATATTCTAACTCTGAAGCCTTGCAGCTCGCTCTCACTGAGTGGCCTGGAAAGATATCCTGCCACCCTCCTGCTGATCCTCGCATTCAGCTCCTACAAAATATCCCTGTTTCATGGGATACCCAATTACAACGCTTTCCCATCCCACATGCTGTCACACTCTTTGCAGATGGCAGTAAACAATTTGGTGCTTGTGCCTGGTATATTCATGACCAATGGCACACAAAAATAACGCCACCCCAACGGTCTGCTCAGCGTGCGGAACTAGCCGCTGCCATTCTAGCTTTTCAAACATTTTCCACTCAATCTTTAAATCTCATTCTTGACAGTCTCTATGTCACTCAAATTGTCACCACTATTTTTCAATCATACCTCTCTCCCTCCCTGGACCCTGATTTAACTTCTTTATTTTCCACCCTACAAACTGTAATATCCAACAGGAAACATCCTTACTTTGTCACACACATAAGAAGCCACCAACCTTTTCCTGGCTTCTTGCAAAAGGGAAATGATATTGCAGACGCTGCGGCCTCTGCTACCTGCCTCATGTCTCTTTCTCCTGTCTCCCCTTGGGACAGTCATGCTTATTTCCATCAAAATAAAAAAGCACTTGTGAAACAATTTGGACTAACCACTGCAGAAGCAACTGCTATTCTCCAGCAGTGTGCCACTTGCAGCAAGCAGGCCCACTCGCTCCCAATGGGGGTTAACCCCAGAGGAACCGAGTGCTGCCAAATCTGGCAAATGGATGTTACACAATATGCCCCATTTGCCCCATGGAAATATCTTCATGTTTCCATAGACACCTTCTCTGGCTTCATCATTGCAACCCCTCAACGGGGTGAAGCCACTAAGCATGTCATTAATCATTGTATTCGTTCATTTGCAACGTTGGGATGCCCAAAAGAACTTAAAACAGACAATGGTCCTGCTTACACAGGAGCAGCTTTTTCTGCCTTTTGTAATCAGTGGTCAATTGTTCACAAATTTGGAATACCTTACAATTCCCAGGGCCAAGCTCTGGTTGAACGTGCCAACCAGACGTTAAAACATGCGCTGGAAAAATATAATCAGACACAGGGGAAAACTCCCCCTAGCCTCCCAGCTTTGCAAAACAGGCTTAACCTGTGTTTATACACCATTAACTTCCTGAACCTGACGGGCACTCCTCCATCATCCGCAGCAACTCGTCACTTCTCTGCTTCTCCTGCTGCAGCAACATCCAAACCACTGGTGTACTTCAAACGTCTTCCTGACCCCAGCTGGAAAGGCCCTGCTGAACTCATCACATGGGGACGAGGTTACGCCGCCATCCAAACCAACGGTGAGACTTTGTGGGTTCCTGGTCGACACATCCGTCCCTATCATTCCAAAACAAAAACAGAGGACCTTTCCCCATCTGACGTTAACAACTTGGGTTAACTGGTGAAACCATACCATGGCAAAACGAGTGATGTGCCTGGGTCTAGGACTGACACTGATAATGAAAGCCCTGATGTATAAGATGGATCTGAATCAAGGAATTCCTGAGCAGGGAGCATGGCAAGATAACACCTACATAAAAGACATTGGTCAACTGGCTGTGGCAATGAACAAGACAAATTGCTGGATGTGTATGCACATCCCACCACAAGGAACACAAGGTTTGATGGTGCAAGCAGTCCCTTTGAATAACGCCAGCTGGCTAACCTATGACAACACCACACAGCCCATTAAACGATTATCAAACAAGAAAGGGATGGTTCTAGCGATTGGTCATAGATTGCAGGAAAAGGCAGAGATTTGTTTTGAATACAAACCTGGTGATAGTACAAACAGCATCAAATTAGGGGTTTATCCTTTTTGTAATAAAGTCATACAGATTACTTCCTAAATGACTCGTAACGGGACTAACCCCAATGGAACAGTAAAAATATTAAAGGAACAGATCCACAACTACACACAGTCTCAATGTATATATCAGATGTATACTTGTAATACTGGAGTCCAATCTGGAGGAAGTTGCTCTCCACCATGCCCTGTTAACACCTCAGCCAATGACATGCTTCATAAGAAATGCGGACAATATAATGTTTCCAACAGCAAGGTCATGACATGTCGGTGGATTTCCTCTATAGTCAAGTTGATTGAGACATCAGATAACTCCACATTTCCTATCATTGATCATGGACTATGGTTTTTGTGTGGCCGACGAGCATATTCACATGTCCCACCAAGGTGGTCTGGCTGTTGTACCTTGGGATATGTATTACCATCTCTGCTGGTCTCTGACACCCTGCCTGTTGGACGTCTTCGCAATAGGAGGGAGGATGTTAAGTCTCCATTAAACTTAAACTGGGGCGTTGCTATTGCTCATGGGATGATACCACCACTAGGGATCGCTATGAACTATAGGGATCTGCATGCTTTAAATAATTGGACTGTTGTAATGTTTAATGATACCATTAATGCACTCAAATTAGTAACTAAGGAATTGACTGAGGTTAGAGAAGTAGTATTGCAAAATAGGTATGCCTTGGATTTTATGTTAGCTTCTAAAGGTGGCGTCTGTGCACTGATCCACTCCCATTGTTGTGTATACATCCATGACTATAAAATGAATATCACCCACACGATACTACACATGGAAGACATGATCAACAACAACCCCCTTCAGACCAATGGCCCAGATGCCCTGGACATATGGGGGGCATTGTGGTCCTGGTTACCGGACAGCTCTTGGCTGCGCTCTCTGATTCCTACAATAATAACCATAATCATTCTTCTGGTTATGTTGTGTTGTTGCATTCAATGTCTTCCTTCCCTACTGCAGACATGTAAAGGTCTTTTACCTTCCCAAAGAAAAGATATGTTTATAGCCGAAAGACAATCACTTTTAAGCCTTGAAGGCCTACGTATTGAAAAAACAAAAACAGAGGAGATGTGGGAGTAATGTCCCTGTAGCCCACGTGTAGGCTGCCATGCAGCTGAACCACATGGACGGAAAAAGGACAAAGGAGAACTTTGAGCAATAATCCCATTGAAAACTCCTCCCAGTCACAAACGGCTTGGAAACTGTGCTCAATCTCACGTACTCATATGTTAATAGGTAATCCCTCCTGCTTGCTTCCTGTACACACCCACATTTTGCTGAGCTAATAAAAGAGATTCCCTGACTTTATTCTGGGTCTCTCATCCCGAGGAAAAACTCTGCGTGGTGTTATTTCTTCACTGTTTCGGCTAAATTTCATGAGAGGCCCTCTGGACGCGGAAAAACCGCACCTTTGTTTAATATATTACAACTGAATTTCCTGGGAAAGGCTCCCAAGAAGCTAAAACCTCTGAACGTGAACAGAAGCACCATTTTAATTTCTTTTATGGGGGACAGAAATACATAATACTAAAGTGGAAGTAACATAAAGCTATAGTTTTGATAAATTTGAGAACTGAGATAATTGTTAAGATTTTCTCTTTGGAAAAAAAAACATTGAGGTGAAATATAAGGAATCAATCCTTTGTCTTAAGAGTGGAAAATGGATTTTGAATGACATCTATTGGTGGATTTGAGTATAGCACTACAACTAGCTTCTTGGCTGCTTGGTGACTCCTAGCTTAATGGAGAACAGATGGCAATAAAGGAAAATATTTTGGCATACTTATCACCCTGACTTTCTTGGACTATAAAAACCTACTGAGTTTGGATTTTTAATCTCAAGAACTATTGGGAGAGAAAGAAAAAAATGACTTTTGACTACGTCTGGCTGGGAGAGCCTTTTGAGCTGTTTTCAGGGTGGTTGAATATTTTGAACACTTTGAACATTGTGGATTACAAACTTGCCTGACCGACAATTCTTGGACACCTGAGACAAAGGATCACTACAAAATATTGCTTTTAGGATTGGACCCATATTCTGGAACCTATTGGATTATAAAGGCTACACATAAAGACTAGAAAACTAGATGAAACTTTGTTTTACTCTTGTTAAGACTGGTGATACTAGAAGATCTCCAGGAATGTTGCTTCAAGAAAAAACAAGCACCTTTCAGAAGGAAATATACTCTATGCTACAACTAATTCACCAAGAACATTTCCTACAGCAGCCTCTGAATCGCAAGATGGAATTGTTTGTTCCAACTAAAGCCATTCTTCTCTGTATATAACAAAAGAGCAGGAAGAATCCTGATATCCATTACAGCAGACATGTCAAACCCGTGACGTCACGTGAGATTGCGAGACGTATCGGAGCTTTTTCTCCATTGCCGGCAATGGGGTGGGCACGGTTTCCTGGTGACACGTCCGGCCCGTAGGCCGGCAGTTTGATACTCCTGCATTACAGTATTACTTTTGAATATGCATGAATGGATCATTTCCCCCTTCTTTTCTTATGATATTTTCTCCTTTCTGAAATGGATATCACTCTTTGTCAGAAAGCATCATATTTACCAAGAAGCTCTGAGATATGACATGGTGCAAGGGATCGTTAAAATAATCTGTCTTGTGAGAAGTGAACAAAATCCTCTGCAAATCTTAAGTGATTTAAATAGGCGCCATTGATTTTTATTCCATCTTTTGCCCAGTCTAGTTTGCAAAATAGTTCTTCAAGGCAGGCTGAGAAAAGGATTGGTGATTTTGTATTACCTTGCCATAATCCTCATTCTATATTGATTTCCACTTTTAGATCATTAAGGTAAATTGACACCATTTTTTTCCATATATTTGATTGTAGTAAGTTTATGTAAGCAGTGTTTATGTCTTGGCTGAGCAATGCATGAATTTATTGCTTGCTGAAATACTGAGTCAAATACCTTAGTTGATGAAAGCCATGCACAGAGGCATGGTGTACTCGTTGTGCCTTTCAGTGACTTGCTGAACAACCTGGATGTGAACCATTGTGCTGTAGCCACTTCTGAGTCCTGCCTGCTCCTTTGGCTGTGCATCATTTAATGTTCTCAATATTCTTTTTGCTATTATCTTGCTGAAAACCTTGTAGATGACTGAAAGAAAGCTTATTGGGTGATAGTTCTTTAAATCATCTTGGGCCCCTTTATTGTGTATAAGAATCACTTCAGCATTTTCCCATGCGTTGGGTATTTTTTCTTCTCTGAGGCATCTTTAGTATAGTTTTACTAGTATCTTGTGTAAACTGTGACCACCAGTTTTCAGCATTTAAAACGTAATGCAGTCATTTTCTGAAGCTTTGCCATTTTTCATTGATTTTATGGCACTTGGCATTTCCTCTTTTGTGGATATGAAAAAGACGTTAAACTGTATGGATTTTATAAAGAACAAATGGTATTTGATAAGACTTTGTTAACTTCAGATGAGAAACTAATTAAGAAAATGTATAATTTCTTATTAATTTTGGAAATGGAAAGCGAACAGGTTAAAGAAACAATGATAAGATGGGCATTTTTTTTTGGATATAATATAGAATTAGAAAAATGGCAAAATTTATGGGAAAGAAATTATAAATTGACAATGTCAACTTCTTATAAAGAAAATTTATATAAAATGTTTTATAGATGGCACTTGCCACCAGCAAGCTTAGCAAAAATGTTTAAAAATATGTCAGATAGATGTTGGAAATGTAAACATAACTCAGGTACGTATTATCGTGTTTGGTGGACTTGTGATAAAGCAAAGAAATATTGGAAAAAGTTACATACTTGGTTAGAAAAGATGTTGGGAGAGTACGTAGATTTCAAACCTGAACTTTTTTTATTAGGTATAATGCCAGAAAGGATTAACAAACAAAACCTATATTTGATTCTACACGTCACAACAGCGGCAAGAATAGCATTTGCGCAATATTGGAAAAATGAAGGAACACCATCAGATGAAGAAATAATTAAAAAAATACTGGAATGCGCAGAGATGGACAAATTAACTATGAGACTGAAAGGAAAAGAAGAAACAGAATACTATCAAACTTGGGACTTATTTTACTGATGATTAGAGGAAAGAATAAAGGATTAGGAATGAAATATGTATTAGTGTATTGTATGTATGGGAAAAACTAATGAAATCTTATATAAAAAAATAAAAATAACACAAACTTTGAACAGACACATTGCCCCAATCATTCAGAAAAATGATCAGTAGTTGATTTTCCCTTTCGTGTGTGACAGGATGAGTAGAAAGGAGAGCCTGAAACCTACAAATTGCTGCCTTGAGTCCACCATGTATGAAATTAGGTCAGGAGAGAAGTCCTGCAAATCATCACTCCTCAGGGGTGGGAAGTTAAACAGTTGGCAGGACAAATTGTCTCCATTTCCTGAAGCATGTGAAACCTACCACAAATGACCAGAAATACTCCTAATATTTTGATCTACTGAATAGCTTCCTGGATCCAGGAAGATTTACATTTGAAGTCTGCTCTACCTGTCTGATTAGAAATGGTCTCTTCTGGGCAAGTGTCACATTGGTAGCAGCAAACCAGCTTGCCCTGTGGAACACTTCTCCTCTCTCCTGCCTGGCACCATGCCACACCTGGCAAAGGGCACCTTCTAAGAGAGAAAGGAGAAATGTTTGAGATGCTCTATTAATTGATCATGCATCATATATTGATTTTCACATTGAAATCTCCATCTTCAGAAGGTCTTTAGAAGAACCGGATTGCCATCAAACACCAAGAGCTCCAGCGGAATTCAGACCAGCCGCATTGCCACCTAACCAACTGGTGCTGGGAATTGTAGCTTGTAGTCTCTATATAAGTCAGCTACAGGTAATCCTCTCTTCATGGCCCTAATTGGAACTGGCAGCTCTGTTGCTAAGAAATGATAGTTAGTAAAAGATGACATGAGGGCCCTACTCTGTGATGAGAGATCGATCAGTTCCCTACTGCTGTTGTTAAACGAAATAATAATAATAATAATAATAATAATAATAATAATAATAATAATAATAATAATAATAATAATAATAATAATAATAATAATAATAATAATAATAATAATAATAATAATTAATAATAATAATAATAATAATGATGATGATGATGATGATGATGATGAAGAAGAAATGCAATGGACATAGTATACTTGGATTTCAGTAAGGCATTTGACAAAGTAGACCACAACCTACTTCTTGGTAAACTAAAAAAAATGTGGGATAGACAGCATCAACACCAACTGTTGTTTCTTGTTCTGCCCTCTGGTCCTTTGGAGAATAATCTGACCCCTCTTCTTGGTGGCAGCCCATCAAATACTGGAACACTGCTATCGTGTCCCCCCTATTTCTTCTAATATTAATTTGGACAGAAAATCCTGGTAAAAGAATCAAAGAAAAGCTCCATCCTTTCCCAATGTGGGGTCCTGCCAAAAAGAAAACCCACAGCTTAGGAACCAGCAGAGCTGATGCGACCTTTAATAAATCTGTGCTGTGACTACTTGCTGTAGCCTTGAGGTCAGCAATGTTCACCTGAAGAAGCTTCTCCAAGACAAACTCAATTAGGTTGCTAAAGGAGTGATTGGGGAGGATTTCGATCATTGAATCAAAGTGAAGAAGGGGGGATGACAGAACCGTATGAAATTGTCCATGATTCTTTCTCACTAAGACATAGAAGCTTAATCAAGGAATACTTATTTTTTGGAAAAAAAAACCTCAAGGAATAGGGAAGACATGATAGCAGTGTTCAAGATAGCAGGTGCAGGAAAGGCAGCCCAGTCATTCTTGTCACCTTCTCTCCTAGGTGAGAAATCAAGGTTTGTGCAGAAGCCGAATTGCAGGTAACGCATGAAAACTCACCAGAGTTTTAGCACAATCGAGGCCATCTTGGCACCTGGAAGGCCTCAGGGAAAATTCAACTGATTCATTTATCTGGATAGAGCCACTTTGTATTAACACATTTGTATTTTATCACTTTATTGCCTCCTATCTATTCCATTCTAAAATTAAACTGTGTACTCTATTGTGTTCTACATTATTGATGAGTCAATAAATTACTTCTCTATCAACTGCTTTCTCTTATCTGTGTCCGGCCTTTGATACAAAGGACAGCTAAGTCTCACCGAACCCTGGAGTTAGCTCTTTGCAAGAGAAGGGAAAGTCTTCCACCACTGACAGAACTCAGAGCATATTTCTTAAAGCAGGTTTTACCTGGGAGGATTTTTGTGGGTTGAAATCCCCAGGGATTTCATGGAATACATTGAGGATTACTGTCAATTGTAAGGAAAAGCAATTGTCTTACCCACTGAGCAATAGATGTTGTTTGCACATCAGACAGGGAAAAACATGTTTGAGCCCCTTGTAGCTAATCCTCACAGAGCAGATGGACTTGAGAGTCAAAGTGAAGTGGAGCTTTTGAACTATCTGAAAGTGAACACCTGCACACAAGATGGAGTTTGGCCTGTGTCATAGTATGCAATGGGTGCTAATAGGGCATGGGGGCAGTCAGCTGTACCCTAGGGAGTATGTGCAATCATACCAATGTTTATGTGGAATAACTGCTTTGAAGACAGGGGATAAAACTGGTTGACTGACTAATAAAATTGTATGACCATCCATCTCATACAAACTCACTGTGGGCACTGTACAACAATTCAGTAAAAACTGTAAATAAAGGAGACAATCCATGCTTAAAAGTTTTATGTAATAATTATTAAAAAGGTTTAGAAATGAGAAGTTTCTGGATGCTCTTCAAGGGCAGCCCCGTATAGAACACACTGCAATAATCCAACCAGAAGGTGACCAGAGCATCCTTTGTCCAGGAATGGTGCAACTGCTACATAAACAAAGTTGTGAAAATGGGGCAGTGCAACCTCATCAAGCACCAAGGATGGTATGGTCCTAGAACTAGAGGGCCCCCAAACCCAAAGCCACTCAGTCTTCCCCGGGTTCAATTGAAGCCTGTTTCTCTTCTTGAAGAAACTCATAGCCTCCAGACAGGAGGACAGGACATGCACAGCACTGCTTAATTTATCAGGAGCAAAGATGTGCAATTGGGTGTCATCAGCACAGTGAGGATACTTCACTCTGGAGTCTCGTGTAGATGTCGAATAGGAGAGGGGACAGCACTGACCCCATGGCACCTCATATGGAAAAGGTCGATGGTGGGGGTCTCTCCTCCCCAATCACCATAGAGTCAAGTAAGGCAAGGGTTAATCCACTGTCACAATCTCACCCATACCAAAAACCATCCAAAATCACAACCAGTGTCATTTATGGACCATATCCAGGTCTAAAACCGGAATAAAAAGGATCCATAATATCTGATTTATCCAGAACCCTCTGAAACTGTTGTGCAACCATCTTCTCCATCACCTTCCCCAAAAAACTAATTTCTCCCATAGATGTTAAAAACAGGTAAGATGCTCTGTCCAGACGTTTGGCTAATTTAAACTCTACAGGAGTGTTGTCTAGAGACTAGTTGAAGCCAGCAAATTTGTCTTCTGTGTTGTCTTGGGAAGTATTATATGCTTGCGATGGTGGTGAATGAGGGTGGAGGTTAATTCTCCGAGCTTGTGGGTTGGTTTCCGAACATTTCATTCACAACATCTTCAGTGGAATTTAGGGGATCCTCTAAATTCTGCTAGAGAGGTTTCCTAGCCTTGTAATAAAACATTACAAGGAAACCAACCCACAAGCTTGGAGAATGAACCTTCACCCTCAATACTATAAGTGTTTAGTACTGTCAGCTAGTGTGGGATGGATACCATCACCCTTGGTAAACCTCTGTCTGGCTGGGGTAATAAGAATGGGTGCCTGGTGTTATATTCTTCTCTGCTTTCTCTGAAGATGGTTCCAGTCAGTGTTGGTTGGAAGAGAGAGACTGAACCCAAACTGCTGATTCTTTAGGTGCCTCAGTGAGGCCTTCTCAGTTCTAGCTCAGATGTCATTGGTGATTAGGAATGAGATATCCCACATTTGACCCCTATTGTGTGTATGGTTGCATAGGGTTTGATGGTCTCTCCACTCCTGTTTAACATTTAACTGAAGATACTGGGAGAGGTGAGGTATGATCAGTGTGCTGATGATACAGTTATTCATTGACTTGTCACTTCCTGAATGGGCTAGTGGAGATCTTGGAGGTCTTCTAGTCCAACCCCCTGCTCGAGCAAGAGACCCTATACCATTTCAAGTGGACAAGTAGCTGTCCAATGTCTTCTTAAAAGCCTGCAGTGTTGGGGCATTGATAACTTCTGAAGGCAAGCCGTTCCACTGGTTAATTGTCCTCATTATCAGGAATTTTCTTCTTAGTTCTAGGTTGCTGCTCTCCTTAATTAGTTTCCATCCATCCCTACTTGCCTTGCCTTCTAGGGCTTTGGAAACTATTTAGAACCCCTCAAATGTGGCAGCCCTTCAAATACTGGAAAACTGCTATCATGTTACCTCCTTCTTTTCTCTAGACTGGCCATACCCAATTCCTGCAACCATTCTTCATATGTTTTTGTCTCCAGGCCTTTAATCATCTTAGTTTCTCTTCTTTGCACTTCTTCCAAAGTCTTAACATCATTTTTTGTAATGCAGTGACCAAAACTGGATTCAGTATTCCAGGTGTGGCCTTACTAAGATTTTATTGTTGTTGTTAGTTGCGAAGTCGTGTCCGACCCATCGCGACCCCATGGACAACATTCCTCCAGGTCTTCCTGTCCTCTACCATTTTCTGGAGTCCATTTAAGCTCACGACTACTGCTTCAGTGACTCCATCCAGCCACCTCATTCTCTGTCGTCCCCTTCTTCTATTGCCCTCAATCTTTCCCAGCATTAGGCTCTTCTCCAGTGAGTCCTTCCTTCTCATTAGGTGGCCAAAGTATTTGAGTTTCAACTTCAGGATCTAGCGGTACTAATACTTCACATGATTTTGATTTTATGCCTCTGCTTATACAACCAAGATTTTATTAGCTTTTTGGACAGTTACAAATCTATCCGGTGTTGATGCTGTCTATCCCACATTTTTTTTTTTTTTAAACAAAATAATTTTTATTGAATACAAAAAAAAAAAAGATTAAAAAACATTGAACATAGTGTATCATCTTTGACATACATCTTTGTCAAACATTCCTTATTATACACATACTTTATACATTTCAGATATTCTTCCTCTATTTACATCCCTTCTAATGACCTTCCTTCTTTTTTTCCCTTCCATTTGTAAAATTTATTCCAGCTTAAATAGTATTCTGTTTCCTCCTGATTTTTTAATTCTTTCGTCATCTTATCCAATTCTGCGCAATACAAAATTTTCCTTATTTTTTTTTTTTTAAATATATTTTATTAGATTTTATAGGGGTACAGGGATAACATTAAGGTGCTTAGGAACCACCATGGAGGTGGGTATATTAAACATCCAAAAAAAGAAAGACAATCACAAATATATAACTCAACTCAAGTCTTTTAAACTTCCCTCTCTAATTCCCTCATTTAATTTTACATATTCAAATTAATAAATTCTATATAAGTTTCAAACGGTCCTATCAAATATCAGTTACATTTCAATTCTAAAAATCCAAAT
The DNA here is from genome assembly GCA_023970755.1 of Azemiops feae. Classification (NCBI taxonomy): domain Eukaryota; kingdom Metazoa; phylum Chordata; class Lepidosauria; order Squamata; family Viperidae; genus Azemiops; species Azemiops feae. The sequence goes on from JALGBA010001433.1 coordinate 59,008, forward strand.
CCTGTTTTTAAGCTTTACTAACTTACAATTACTATATTTCAATTAGCCTTAAATAGACATATTATTAACACTTCGGGTGCCCTTTTTTTTTTTTTACATAATTATATCTGGTATATTGTTCTTACAACAACATTCCCATATCTTCTTCATTGATACCATTTTTTTCTCTTATCACCCATCCCTCTTATTCTCCTTTTATTTCCAAATAATTCTCTTAAAATAAAAATATCAGGCCAACAAATAAATTTCTATCTAATTTAAATATATATTCTATCAATGCCTCTATATCTATAAAAATCTTTTTAAACCAGTAGATAAAGTTTACTTCTCCAATACATATCATATCTAAAACAGAGTAATATTACAAAGGGTATCCTCTTAAAAATTTCACGTGTTCCATTAGTTGTTAAGTCAGTCAAGAAATCAAAGCCTTTTTAATCCCATTAAATAAGACTTTAAAATACATTTTTAAATCTAACTCTAGGCTTCTTTCTATGCCATAGTGGTTTCCATAGTAAGGTTCCTACATAATCAAACCACACTATTAAAAGGTCCATATTCTTTAACGCTTCAAATTGGTCAAAGTTCTCTTTCCTTTCTTCTAATAGCCTTTGGATGGTAAAAGCTGTTTTATTCCATGTTATATTTGCCAATTGTTTATCCACCTTTTCTCGATTTTCAATAAGTTGTATCTGAGTGTCAGTCTCTGTTGGTGTTGGTATTGATGCTTCAGACATCTCTGTTGAAGTTGTTGTATAGTCATCAGACTTCTCGATAGGTTGTGTTGGAAGTTGAATAAAATTAGTTTGTTTTGTGGTTTCCACGGTTTCTCTCAGTGTAGGGAAAAGGGATTGAAAATAGGAGCTCACATCCTCTGCAGCTTCTAAAATTGTTTCCAATATAAGTTCATAGTCCAGTTGTGTATTAAGTTCCATATCGATAGTAATAAGGCTTTTTAATCTTTAATCTTTAAAGAAGGCTCTACTTCATAAGAATCAAGCAAGCATTCACCTTCAATTTTCAATAGGCCAGCTGCATCGTTATCTTATCACTCTTTCAGGGTCATAGCCATTCCCAGCCATAAAGAAATATAATTGCAGTACCACTTTTCGACACAAGATTCCCTCAGCAAACCAAAAAATCCTTTTTTCCTTTCCAAATAATAGATTTTTTATTTTTCGTGTTAAAAAAGATGAAGAAAGGGTTCAGAATAATAAATGCGTAGTTGTAACAATAATAGTCAAGAATAAAATGTTTTCAGGTCCCCTCAGTATTCCAAAATTTAAATAGTCCATCGAAATTAACTGGTTTTTATTTATATATTTTTTTTTCCAACGCTGTTTTTCCCCATTGCCCAAACGCTGCTTCCTCACGACAGGGAAATAGTTCAAAGAAAGCTTTTAACAGGAAAGTAGTTAGGGAAAAAAAAAGGGGGTAGGAAAGGTCTCACCCGGATTCTCCACGGGGGTTCTTTCGCTTAGATGTTCTTCTGGCTTTCAGCTGGTGCGACGAAGTGATCGTCCATTTTATTGGGCGATCTTTTCCTCCGGCGGCCCTAAGGAGAAAGCTCGAACTGGGGAGAGCCGCCGCTCTTCCCCAGTTGAGCAGGAGCCTCCTCTAACGGTGGTCGCCTCTACGGGGCGACTTTCGACCTGATTAAGGGTCTACCGGCGGAGGGAAAGCAGCCGGTGGGAGAGAGAGATCTCTCCGTGCGACTGCTGGTGTCGCGATCCGGAACCGGAAGCCAAAATTTTCCTTATTAACGCATCTCCACTAGGCACTTCATTTGTTTTCCAATTTTGGGCAAACAAAATTCTTGCCGCCGTTATTACATGAATAATTAAGTATATATCATCTTTGTTTATATTTTTTTCTAATATGCCAAGTAGTAGCATCTCTGGTTTATATTGAGTTTTTTGACCCGTCATTTCTGTTATCCAATTCCAAACCCTCTGCCAATAAACCTGTACCTCTTTGCAAGCCCACCAAACATGAAAAAAGTACCCTTTTCCCTTTTACACTTCCAACAAAGTGGTGAGTAGCCACTATACATTTTTGCGAGCCTAGCCGGTGGCAGGTGCCATCTAAAGAGCATCTTATAGAGATTTTCCTTATAAGTTGTTGCCAATGTAATTTTGCAATTATGTTCCCAGATTTGCTGCCATTGGTCCATGTTTATAGCGTGCCCCAAATCTATTGCCCAGGTAACCATTGTTTCTTTAACTTGTTCTTCAAATAATTTATATTCTAACATATATTTATATATTTTTTTGATTTGTTTTTTCTCCGGGCCTAATAATATTTTATCAAGCCCCGTATCTTGTCTATTAATTCCCCATTCTTTCTTGTCTTTCACGTATCTTGCTTGTATCTGAAGGTAAGACCACCATTCCAAAGCAATCCCCTGTTGTCTCAACTCTTGCCTTTGCTTTAGATATCCTTCCTCTGACAGGATATCTTTGTATATGATAACCCTATCTTGCCTATAAAGGTTGGGGTATATAACTGCTTCTAATGGTGAGAACCAGCCTGGGAGTTTTGTATAGTATTGACATTTAACTATATTCCAGCTTTTTATTAGTTCTTGCCGGACTTTATGCCTCAGGAAGTATTGATGGTTCCTACTTTTATCTGTCCATAGGTGGGCATGCCAGCCCTGCTGGAGATCGTACCCCTCTAATAGTAAACATCTTTTATTTTCCAATGTTATTCAATCCCTGATCCACGTCAGGGCCGCCGCTTGATAGTATAACTCCCAATCCGGGAAGCCTAATCCCTCTCTCTCTTTAGCATCCTGTAGAGACTTTTGCTTTATCCTCGCCTTCCTTCCTTGCCACACAAAATCTAAAGTTAACTTAGTCAACTCTTTAAAGAATTTTTTATCTAATTGGATTGGAATATTTTGGAATAGAAAGATAATTTTGGGTAAAATATTCATTTTCACCGCTGAGATTCTTCCTAGAAATGAAAGATGTAGATTTCTCCAGCGGTCTAGGTCAACTTTTATACGTTTAACTAATTTTCCGTAGTTATCCTCTCTAATTGATGAGCAACGTGCTGACATTTTTTTTAGTTTACCAAGAAGTAGGTTGTGGTCTACTTTGTCAAATGCCTTACTGAAATCCTTGTATATTATATCCATTGCATTTCATTATTGAACTAGAGCTATTGAAAATGCTGGGTTCAACTTTCAAACCATTATATGGGTTGTCACAATGGCACCAGAAGAACCTCTTGTCCAAACATTTATGGCCAAAACTAAAGGCTGAGAAGGTACATAGTCCCTCCTTTTCTGTCACTGCCCCTATTCTCTGGACTATTTATTTATTTAAAATATTTATATAGCCTCCCACCTTTCAGATTTCTCTCAGTTTTGCCTGAGAAATTGGATCTGCTTCCCATGTTCCACAAGCTATTAAACATAGAATTATTCCGGAATGCATTTGGTGTTAAAGTGTTGCTTTCAATTTTATTGGTTGTGTAATATAGGAAATACGGCTAAACTCAGCATAGCTCTTCATACCTTTCTCTCCCTGCAGGCCACTATTTCTTCCACAAAATCTGCACACCACAAAGTAATTGCCTTTTCTTCTTTCGGGATCTTTTAGAGGTTCCCTGTAGCTCTCTGCTACTATGACTTTCTAGGCCTCTCCTTAACTACATTGAATTGTTCATCAAAGTTCACCCCTCCCAACAGTTTATTCACTATGCTCCTACATCCTTTGCATGCCTCATAATTGTTTCACTCATTTCTCTACTCTGCTATGATCCCACATTCATCTATCTGCTGTTAAAGACTGAATTGTTCCAGATGGCAAATGGAGCTCTCTGGCAAGTCCGTCTTCTAAAGCACGGGTGTCAAACTCACCACGTCATGTGATGTGTCATGACGTATCGCAACTCTTTTTGCATTGCCGGCAATGGGGTGGGGCGCGGCTTCGGTATGATGAAACTGGCCCATGGGCTGGCAGTTTGATACCCCTGCTCTAAAGAGTTCATTCCATTCCTCTGTCAAATGCAACTGTCTCAGTGTTTGATATATTAATTTGCAAATATATTCAATGAGTATGTATTTCAAATCTAAGAGCCATTTATTCCAAATACTTTGACTTCTGAGAAAACATTTATTTTCATCCATGCTTCCTTCCTTTCTACCATTCATCTCTTCATCCTTCTTCCTCATAAATAAATAATAAAAAATAGTAAGAATAGCAGGGGCAGGAAAATATTGTTAATATCTACTTCATGTTATCTTATTTATTCATAAAATATTTTTTCAATTAATAGAGGGAAAAACAATATGGATTATTTACACGTAAATTTTAGATTTATTTTTTTAAAAAACCTAATAATCAGTTGAATGAAAAAATTATAAGAAATTCAGCAAACTGAATGGAGTCTGTTCCCCTCACGCACCCAACGCACCTTGGCCCCACCTCAGGCCACCGTGGTGGCCTAATGGACCTGCACAAGCTGCTGCTGGTGGCAGCGTGCATTCCCACAGAGAGGGCTCTGAGTGCCACCTCTGGCACATGTGCCATAGGTTTGCCACCACTGGTCCTTTTGGAAAGTAATTTCCACATCTTTAACATCCATACTTATTTCCAAGATGGTCAAGTCAAGTGGATCCACTCTGAAGAGAGCCAGCATTAATGAAAAATAAAAGGTGGGTGATTGTTCTGGATTAACAGATATTTTGTGATGGTTCGCATCACCTGATTATTTCATGGAAAAGCCCTTCCCTCATTTCATATTTTTGAGAAATCTAATAGAATAAAACAGTCCAACAATCAAAATAAACATTGTCAAAAACTGCATTAGTCAGAGATTCTTGTGCCTCATTATATTCTCTCTGCAATTCAGATGTGGCCTCAGTAGGATTATGTAGCATTTGGGGGAAAAGATGCAAGCCAGGAGACCAGCCCCAGAGGCCAAGATGGAGAAGATCTCCACGGCCACCATGGACTTCCCTTTGGTGCTCAGGTAGGTGGGGAGGAAGCTGATCCAAACACTGAAAAAGACCAGCATGCTGAAAGTAATGAACTTGGCTTCATTAAAGCTGTCAGGCAATTTCCTAGCCAGAAAGGCCACCGTGAAACTGACAAGGGCCAAAAAACCCAGGTAGGCGAGAACAGTATAAAACATTGAAACTGAGCCTTCATTACATTCCAAAATGGTCTTTCTTACCAAGGAGTGGAAGTCCAAGTTGGGAAATGGGGGAGAGGTTGCCAGCCAGATGGCACAAAGAACTGCTTGGACCAGGGGACAGGCTAAGACAATGGAGCTGATCAGTGGTTTTCCTAAGAGTTTCCTTGTCCGATTCCCTGGCTTGGTGGCCATGAAGGCCAGAACCACCATGATAGTTTTTGCCAAGACAGAGGAAACTGCAAGGGAAAAGAGAATGGCAAAGGCAGTTTGTTGGAAAAGACAAGTGAACTTCCCGGGTCGACCGATGAAGAGGAAGGAGCAGAGGAAGCAGAGCAGGAGGGAGACCAGGAGGATGTAGGTGAGATCTCGGTTGTTGGCCTTGACGATCGGTGTGTCACGATGCATAAGGAAAATTGTCAGAACTGCCATTGTGATCACAAAGAGAAAAAGAGCGAGAGACACTAAAGTGTATCCCAGGGTCTCTTGATAGGAAAGGAAGTGGATCTTCTTGACAATGCAGTGATCCTTGTCCTCATTGGGGTATTGATCTTCTGGGGAGAGATCACAGCGAGCTGCATCTGAAATCAAGAGTCATTTTGTATTTCATGGTGTATCAAAAAGGGCTAATCAACCTTTACTGATAACCCTGAGGATAGGATAGCCAGAAGCAAGGATGTTTTCAGCTGTTTCGCTCAATTTCTCTGCTTTCTATTTTGCATTTACTTTTCAGACTTTTTTTTGCAGAGAAAAACACATAGGCATAAGTAGCTCAAACTTCTCTTTCTACAACAGGTGTATCCAGTGCTTTTTTTGTAAAAAAAAAAAAAAAAAAAAAGGTGCCGGAATTCACACACGTCATACAACCCGCCTTGCCTATCCTACAAGGTTCCATCCAAAAAAGGTGCCGGAACCCCGTTCTGGGCGTTCTATGAGAAAAAAAGCCCTGGGTGTATCAATTTTCCAATAGGGTTGACAGAACAAGCATATTCTAAATAATAAACATTAAAGCTTAAATCTCATACTGCTTCGTGAAAAGATTTGTAAGTGGATATCCCAATTGGAAGGATTAGAAAGTCAAGTAGGTAACTCATGAAGAGCACCAAGGACATAATTTGCCTTCAAGAGACACACACTAAGAGACAACATTCTAGAATTCTAGAACAACCAAAAATGGGCAAGCTCTACTTTACACTTGCACCCCAAAAGAAAAGAGGTATAGCCCTCTATATAAAAGAAAAGATGAATCCTAAACAAGTTTATGCAGATGAAGAGGGGAGAATATTAATGATGGAAATTATGGTCGACCAAAACCAGATATTGATGGTTGCAATATATGCACCTAATGATAAGCAAGAGCGATTTTATTACCAACTACATAATAAAATAGTGGACTTAAACTACCAAAATCTTTGCATATTGGGAGACTTCAATGCAATAGCAGACCCAACCCGGGACTATAAAAGCCATAAACAAGGGAGAAAATGGGGAAATACTTTACCCAAGGCCTTTTTAAAAATGAAAGAAGAATTGTCCATTCAAGATATATGGAGAGAGATGAATCCAGAAAAATCACAATATACATTTTATTCAAATAGGCATAAATCATGGTCTAGAATTGATATGATATGGACATCCTATGACTTGAAAACAATAATACAAGAGATCGAGATAGAAACCAATGTTTGGGCAGACCATAACCCAATAAAAATGATCTGGAAAGGCACTAAGAAGAAATTAAGATGGTCTCTGAATAAATCTATACTGAAAGAGAAAGAATTTTTACAATTAGCAATAAGGGAAATGGAATTTTTCTTCAAAATAAACAAGAAAGAAGAAACCTCCCTCCAAAATGTGTGGGACACGGCCAAAGCATATTTTAGAGGCTTGGCCATAACCTATGCTGCTAAAAAGAATAAAGAAAAGACACAACTACAGTTCAACTTGAGAGAAGAACTCAAAAAATTGGAACTTGAGCTACAAATTGACCCACAAAAGAAAGCTCTTAAGAAACAAATGGAGATAATAAAACATAAATTAAACTTGGCTGAGATGGATATAATGGCACAGCATATTAAACGGTCTAAACAGAACTTTTTTGAAAATGCCAATAAGCCGGGAAGATGGTTAGCATACAGGCTAAAGGAAGAAAGGGAAAAAAGACTGATGAATAAGCTAAAAGATTCAAAAGGAGAGCTACACTTTCACAATGATGCAATGAAAAAGATTATTAAGGCCTATTACGAGATACTCCATAAGGCAGAGGTGGTTTCTAAAGAGGGAATACCTATATGAAAGAGGCCTATATGAAAGAAAGTGACCTGCCAAAAGTTCCGGAGAACATCCGAAATATACTAAACCAGAAAATATCAATGATGGAGATTACAGAAGCCATAAAAAGGCAAAAAAAAAAAAAAGACAAGACTCCGGCCCCAGATGGACTTCCTGCAGAATTCTACGTAGCATTACAAGATTTATTAAGCCCGATTTTGAAGGAACCGTGTAATGAAATTTTTTAGAGACAAAAATACCAAACTCGTGGACGGAAGCTAATATTACTTTTATACCCAAAGAAGACACCGATCCCACACAAATAAAAAATTATAGACCAATATCGTTACTAAATGTGGATTATAAAATCTTCGCCACGATAATGGCAGAAAGAATGAAGAAATTTCTGACTGAATTTATCCACACAGACCAAAATGGTTTTTTACCTAAAAGACAGATAAAAAATAACTTAAGGATCATCTTAAACGTCTTGGAATACTACGAAAATCATCCAGGGAAACAGATGGCATTGATATTTCTCGATGCGCAAAAAGCTTTTGACAATCTAAATTGGCAATTTATGTTTCAGCAGCTGATGGAAATGGATTTCGGCAACAATTTTATAAATGCAATTCAAGCAATCTACAATAAACAAACAGCCAGGATACTTTTAAATGGAGATTATACAGAAAGCTTCGATATTAAAAAAGGCACAAGACAGGGATGTCCACTATCCCCTTTGCTATTCATTCTAACATTGGAAGTACTGGCTAGAAATATCAGGCAGGACACGGAAATAAAAGGATTGGAGATAAAAGACCAAAAATATAAATTACAAGCTTTTGCAGATGATTTGGTTTTTATCTTGGAGGAGCCACTAGAAACAACTACTAAATTGTTGCAGAAAATAGAAAAATTTGGAGAAGTGGCTGGTTTGAAAATAAACAGAGAAAAGACTAAGGTATTAACAAAAAACCTAACAGACAAACAGAAAACCTATCTTACAAAAAAGACAAATCTGCAAATAGTCAAAAAAGTGAAATATCTAGGCTACTTAACATCAAGATGTACAATAATAAAAGAAGATAATTACGAAAGACTGTTGAAACAAATAAAATTAGATTTGGAAAAGTGGAAAAACCTCCAACTATCATTGCTAGGAAGAATAGCGACAGTGAAGATGAGTGTCCTACCGAAACTACTCTTTTTATTCCAAACAATTCCTGTAAAACTGGGGAAGATATTCTTTGATGATTTAAATGCAACAATATTAAGATTTATATGGCAAGGGAAAACAGCACGAATTAAAGTTAAAATGTTACAAGAAGCTAAAGATAGTGGAGGATTTGGACTCCCGGATTGGAGACTTTATTATCAAGCAGCCATCTTACCATGGATCAAAGAATGGATAACGCTGAGAAATAAAAGACTTCTCTACCTAGAGGGGCATGACCTACAACTGGGTTGGCATGCCTTTCTGTGGTATGGGAAAAATAAAATACACAGATATTTTCAAAACCATGCTATAAGGAATGTACTGCTTTTAGAATGGGAGAGAATAAAACAAAAAAATTATATTAAAATACCAGAGTGGCTTTCAACAATGGAAGCTTTTGCTTACTCAAATTTAATTAATTACGACAAACTCGTTACTTATAAAGACATTTTGGACAAGGACGGAAAACTTAAAGACAGGCAAGATCTACAACAACAAGGTATTGACTTATCATGGTGGCCTTACCTACAAATCCAAACAAGATATGAGAAAGATCTAAAGACAATGGGATTTTATAAAGAACAGATAGAATTTGACCAAATATTTTTGAAAACAGATGAAAATTTGATTAAGAAACTTTATAGATTTCTGCTAAGTTGGAAGATGGAAGAAGAACCAGTAAAAGAGCCAATGATAGTTTGGGCAAAAAACTGGATATTCTATAGACTTAGAAGTTTGGCAAAAGTTATGGGATAGAAATATTAAACTGACCAAAGCAGCTTCATATAAAGAAAACTTATATAAAATGTTTTATAGATGGCACATGACACCAGTAAGGCTAGCAAAAATGTTTAAAAATGTTTCGAATAATTGTTGGAAATGTAAACAAAAGCCAGGTACTTATTACCATATCTGGTGGGTATGTCCTAGTGCAAAGAAATTTTGGTCTAAGATTCATATATGGCTGGAAAAGATGATTAAAATACAGATAGAATTTAAGCCAGAATTGTTTTTGTTAGGAATACTAGGATCTAACTATGGGAAAGAGAATGAGTATTTAATATTACATATATTGACAGCTGTGAGAATAGCATTTGCCCAATATTGGAAAAATGAAAATGTACCACCTGATGAGATCATAATTAGGAAAATTCTAGAATGTGCAGAAATGGATAGACTAACCCTAGAGATTAAAGAGAAAGAAGACTCAGTTTATTTTAAAACATGGGAAAATTTTTATCAATGGTTAGCAAAATGAGTTAGCGAGAAATGATTGTGAAATTTATTAAGATGATTGATGTTTATTGATTAATCGACATGCTCTATAACTATTGCTATTTTTGTTGACTACAGCTACTTATTATTATATTAACTATTCCCACTGAATATCTGTATCCGGACAATAGTTTGTTTGCTAAAGCTTGGAATGTGATTGGGGGCAACCCCATTGTTGTACCTACCCCCACCCCCACCCCAACCCCATCCCTGAACCCCATCCTGAATCCCACTATCTATATCGATCCCCTTCTTCCCCTACCTTTATAAAACCTAATAAAATATTGTTAAAAAAAAAAGAGCACCAAGGACTTCTCAACCCATGAATTGTGCCCTGAAACTACCTTGCATTAAATTGCTGAGGAGCAGGACAGGTGGTCCTGGAGGTTGGGTGGGTGGGCAGGACAGTTTAGATCCCTGAAATCAGAGGTTCTGCTGTAAAGCACGAATATTTTGAAGAAGGTCAATTTATGCAAAATGACAACAAAATTAATATTTGCTTCAACTGAATGGTTTCCTTGATCCTGGAAGATCTACATTAAAAGTGTGACCTACCTATCTGATTAGAAATGGTCCCTTCTGGACAAGGAGCACATTGGTAGCAGCAGACCTGCTCTCCCTCTGGAACTCTTCTCCTCTCCCCTGCCTGGCACCTCTTCATGCCACACCTGGCAAAGGGCACCTTCTAAAAGAGAAGAGAGAAATAGTGTAGGTGGCCCATGCAATCAACATGCTTGATTTATTCATTTGTACATTTCTCTTTCCAACTTCCAAATGTCTTCAAAAGAAATGGTTTACCAGGAGCCAGAAAAAGGTCTTGGGGTATTAAAGCCAGTGCCACTCTCAATCTACCAAGGGATTCTGGAGATTGGAACTGGGACCTCAGCATGCAAAGGGAGGTATTTGATATTGAGCTACAGCTTTCCTAAAACAGTCATGAGGATCTAAGTGTCATATTCCGGCTGAATAAGCCCAACCAAGCAAAACACTAGAGACATGATGAACTCCAATGATAACTTTATTAGGCAATAAACAATCCAGCAAGATTTGAAATAAAACCAGCTTTGAAGCAATGGCTAGAAACAGATAATTAAAAGAGTAATATTCTCCCTCCCATCTCTGACAGTACGTGTCACATTGTCCAATACATCTTCTAGTAATTGTTATGAGAAGAAACTTTAGTTCGCTTCAGGTCTCACGGTGATAAGAGCAGCTGGGGATTCAAACGGTTCCTCTCTCCCCCTCCCGCACTGTTGGCAGGTTAAAAGCACGCAGTGGTCCTAAAGCCAGTAGACTTTGCAGCTTGACACTACTGACCAGGAATGGTCCATGGAAATCCATGTTGGCTGCTGTAAAAGTATCCTGGGTTTCAACCCGAATTTCCTCCTGATCTCATATTTTCTTATTCAATAGACTGGAGGTTTTGTATCCCCGGAAGGGAATGAGTTTTTCTCTGAATTTATATAAGCTTCCAGCTCACCTTTGTTGCCCAGACAATTGCATTGGAATTAATGGTGAAATCCTGTCCTGGGGGAGCCCCCAGATTTATTTGGCCAACTTTCATGGGGACAAAAGATAGATTGGGGAGGAGAACCCAGTTGAGAAGATCATAACGAGCAGATCCCAGCCCATTTTCTGAGAAAGAGATTTCATCTCCAGCACTGTTGTTGAACTGGACGTTCCTCAAATAGGGAAGAAGCTGAAAGAAAAGAGATCTTCAGATATTGGAATAATTGGCTGAAAGCCACAAATGAGACATCATGGCTTCTATCTTCTATCTTTCTGTGATAACAATCATCTAGGAGATTTGTATATATTGGAGGATCTAAAGCTGCCTCCTTGGTGGAGATCTGAGTAACAACAACTTTCTTACTACTTTCAAGGTATACAGATATACAGATATTTAATTCAAGAAATACACATGGGGAGCTTCCTCTCTAAAAATCTGTGTACTGAATAAAAAAAAAACAATCCCAGAGATTACCTGCCATGACTGGACATTTGAGATCCTCTTTCGAAGCCTCATCATGATTGGTTGCACTCCTGATCCATACATTGCATGGGATGCATGTGCCACAGCATAAATGGCATTGTAGATATTGTAACTGTCACCTGACATGCTTGCTTCAAACACGTAAATTGGCAGATTCTGTAATTTCTCCCTTCCTGTACATTGCTTTCCCCACTTGGGAGTGATTTTGCCTGGTTTGTGAATGTCACAGTTAAAGACCCTTTCCCACCATAGCGGGAGAAAGGGATCCCCTTGTGGGTTCAAAGGGTCTAAAGACAGGAGGAAATGATTGAATTCTGAGACATCCCCAGGGTGGTCCCTAAAATGCAAAGCCCCATGGAAGGGCTTTAGAACTTTCAATATATATTGAGATTTTATTGCCTTAACTTTCCAATTGGAAGTAAAGATCCAAACTTTCCAAAATGATGCATTTTTCCATTTTTCATAAGTATACACAACCACCTGTACACTTGTAATAGTACTGGAGTCTCCAAACAAAATAATCACTTCACTTTTAGACCAAGTCTTGAAAATATGGTGTAATTTCAACCCTACAGTAGCATGAAAATCTGATTTCACCATTTCAGTGAAGACCAGGCAGATCTCCTTCTCCTTCAGCATCGGCACCAGAGATGAGACGAAACGTTCTCCGCTCTCACTTTCAGAGGCCACCAGCCCAATCCAGTTCCACTGTAAATGCAGGAGCAGCCGAACTAAACCCACATACTGAGGAAATTCACTGGGATTTATCTGGGAGAAGGAAGGATAAACCCATTCTGTCTCCTTGAGTGAACTCAAAGCCAACACCAAGCTGGAGAAAGTACAATTTAATGGTGACTTTAAGGGTCACTATTGTGAGGTTTATTGCCCTACAAGTCATCTTTGAGTGGCAGGCTTCATCTCCTTCCCTTCTTAGGAAGAGCTACCTATTTTGCCTGGTTGTGATAGATCAGAAGTCAAGGGAACAAACCATTAACCTGGCACAGAGAATAAACTGCACTGAAACGTGCAGAAAGGTGATAAACCTCTATGAAAGTTAGGAAGTAATTCCTCTTTCAGAATCATACTGTATCAATATCTCTTTGTGATGATGTATTTTGGCCTATAAAATACAGATATCAATTCATCTATAGGATGGATTATCAAAGTCATGTATGCCTGATGTGTGTCTCCTGCAACACCTTTGTTTTCTTCCTTGGCTTCTATGTGTATTTTTGTTGTTTGTGTATTCCATACTATATTCCAGTGGAGCCTCCTTACCTGTGGAACCTTGAAGATGCCAAAGATGAAGGCCATCTGCCTTGAGGATTTGGAGTTGAGACCTCCAATGACAGAGAGCAGAGATTCCTGCTTGTCACATTTATAACCTGGAACCATTCGGCCTCCTGTGGAGAGCAGGGAGAGGCTGATTAAAGAAATCCTCCACTCCACTTGGTAATTGTTATGGATGTGGAAACCAAGTGTGATGTTGGGGAGGAGAACCAGATCCTTGTTGACTTCTTTAACTGCAAATATCAAGGCCAGGAACTGCTGGAAGTTCTTGGGTATGAGTCTATAGTGAAAAAAAACATAGTGGAAACTTACAAGGAAAGTCATGTGTTTCCTGCCTGAGCAGAGGATTGGACTAGAAGACCTTCAACTCTATTATTGTTGTTGTTGTTCCTGCTGTTGTTGTTTTTACTATTATTATTATTATTGCAGGTGGAGCTTGCCTTTTAATATTTTTTGTTTAGTTGACAACAGCAAGTCCCAGGTTTCATTGACTTGTTTAAATAAACATTCCTTGATTAAACTTCTGTGGCTTAGTGGGAAAGGAGAAAGGCTCTCTTGCCATATCATGGACTGTTTGTTATGAATTTATCACCCCTCCCTTCTTCACTTTGCTTCAGTGATTGTAATCCTCCCCAATTGCTTCTCTTCCACCCTAATCAATTTGAGTCTCTCTCGGAGCAGCTTCTTTGGGTCTGGTAACCATGGCTGAGCACAAGACTCCAGTTAGGGGTCATAGCCCAGATTCACTGAGGGTCATTATTCATGAGAAATGCTGATTCCAAAATGGAGTGATTTTGACAGTAGCCTACACTGGGAAAGGATTGGGTTTTCAGGGTTTTTTAAACTATGATTTTATGTCCAAATTAATATTACATGTCCACTTCTTCATTAGGTCAGCAGAGTCTCTAAGGTGTTGACCCTCCCCAATTTTATATGGTTTATAATCCTCCTGAGGAAGACTTCTGCAAAAACTTGGAATTGTAGCCTATTTCTTGAGTTTGGCTCTTTAGTGAGAAAAGGACAAAAAACAACTACACAAGGACATTTTTGCAAACATCATTAAAAATTATTTCTGAAAAGAATCCTTGAATTCAAAACAAAAAAACCAAACATCTTTATCTTTTTTGTCCAGGTGAAACTTACATGACATCATAAGAAACAAACACTAATGGGTCCTTTTGAAAATCTGGGCCAATGGAGAACTTGAGAGCTGCCAGGGGTAAATTTGCACCAATAATCAGATCACCTGGCCTGTAAAATTCCCATTGATTCTGAAAGTTTAAACCCTTTTGTGGCACACATACGGTCTGAATCTTCTTAGCAGTTGTTGGAGGCAGGAGCCAGAAGAGCAGCAACAGCAGCAGGAGAGACAGCCCAGTCATTCTTGTCGCCTTCCCCCCTAGATGAGAAATCAAGGTTTGTGCAGAAGCTGAATTGCAGGAGGCACTTGAAATCTCAGCAGATTTACATAGTTGAGACTGCCTAGCATTATATCAATTATGCTTTCTCTTACCTGTGTTTTGGCTTTGACACAAAGGTCAGCTGAGTTTCTCAATACCTCAGTGTTAGCTCTTTGGAAGGCCAAGGAAGATCCTCCATCACTGGAGGAACTCAGAACAGGTTGTACTGTGGGAAGTCAGCACCCCCCAGAGAAAGAAATATTTTGGGGAATATTAAAAGGGCAGAATATTATATTTCCCCAAAGGAATAATGGAAAATCTTAGGCAGAAACCACCACCCCTCCAAGTCTCTCTGCCCCAAGCAGAGGCCAGCTCTGTAGAAATGCAGATTTGATAATCCTTTCAGAAAGACGAGTCAGGAAGCTTAGAGCTGATGGAATTAGAAAGACAAAGATCCCTAGCATCAACAACTCCTCACCCATCCAACACAGGAAGCAAGCCATCAGCCACAGCCACAGAGAAGCAGGATATGACCTTTAGGACATAATAGGATTAACCACCATCAGAATACTAAACGGGCACATTGAACCTCAGGTCAAAGTTCATGCCACAAGAACAATTCCAAACACAAAAGCTGAAGAAGATATAAAAACCCACCACTCCCAGCTACATGTGGTCAACTTTCCCAGAGCCACATTTCTGTATGGCTCTGCTCTTCAATAAACTACAACCTTCTTTCTATTTATTCCCAGCTTGGACTGGACCCTGATGAAGATTTTTCTTTCAACAGTAGCTTGGAAGATTTTTGTGGGTTGAAATCTACAGCGAATACATTAAGAATTACTGTTCTTTTGCTAATTGTACGGGAAAGCAATTGTCCTACCCACTGAGCATTAGATATTGTTTGAACATCTGATAGAGAACAATATGTTTGTGTCTCTTGTGGCTAATCTACAGAGCAGATGGACTTGAGAGTCAAAGTGAAGTTGAGTTTTTGAACTATCTGAAAGTGAACACCTGCACACAAGATGGAGTTTGGCCTGTGCTAATGTGGCATGGTGGCAGTCAGCTGTACCCCAGGAAGTGTGAGCAATCATACCAATGTTTAAATGGAATAATTTGTTTAGTTATACCCACAAGACAGGGGATGAAATTGATTGATTGATTGATTAATCAAATTTATATGACCACCCACTCATGAAAAAACTTCCAGATTCAGATGAAGGTGCTGGTTTTGAATTTTAATGCCCTACAGGGATGGGATGAGGTCATTTTTAGGCACCTTCTCTCCTTGGTTTCATCTATGTGTCCCCTCTAATATCCAACACTGTTGGATATTAATAGTAGTATAGTAGCAATGGTATTGTAAGGTCTCGCCTCAGCTATTTCCTCAAGAAAGTCAAATTCTTGAAACAGGCAGCATTTCAAAAGGATCTTTTATTGAGATATAGTGATTGGAGAGAGCAGGCAGGACCTAAAATTCCCACATGAAAACATTAGGTAAAACTCCCATTGTTCAGACTGTTCCCAACTGCTCAGTCCATCAAGAGCCAATCCAGAGGTGTGAAGGTGTTGTGAGAATTCCGAGCTGAGACGGTGATAAGAAGTTGTTCTCAGGTGCCATGACCTTAGTTCTCTGGAGATGAGACAAAGCATGCCACCCCAGGCTCATCCCTCCCCCGCCCATTTCCCAGAAAATACATAAAAGCAAAAGAAGAACAAAGTAAAATGGATACATCACAGAAAGCCCCGAGGTTCCCTCCTCCCACCAGAATGACAGCATCCTGATAGGGATTTATGAGGACCTGACATGCTGCCTCCCTAAAAGAAGGAGAAACCCACCTGGAGCAGATATAAAAAAATAAAGGGGACAGAGAAAAGTGAAATGGTTAGTTAGGTTTATCTGGGTAGAGAGCATGGAATCTCTTGAGCTGCCTATGGGCTCTAACATGTTTCTTGTGAACCCATTCATTTTGAGCTGCAGGGAGATCCTTCCATGCTACACAAGGTATTGTGTTGTTCCATGGTGTTTCCAGGAGTCAAGGATTTCTGTAATTTCAAAGTTGTTCACCCTCTATCATGATGGGCTGCGGCATTAGGGAGGCCGCTGGCTGTAAAGGCGAGGTTATCTCAGGTTTTAGAAGGCTGCAATGGAACACGGGGTGGACTTGTCTTAAGGTTTTTGGTAACTCCAATTCTACTGTGATGGGGTTTATATTGTGTTGATGGGGAAAGGCCACACAAATTTTGGGCCCAGCTTCTTAGAGGGTTGTAGGGATTGCAGGAATTGAGTAGACAGGTACACTTGGTCCCCAATGTGGAATGGTTTGGGCTCTACTCTTTTCTTCTCTGTGCCTTGCAGGCTGCTCTGGCTTCGTCTAACACTTTGCAAACCACTGGCCAAATATTCTTTAACAAATGAATCCACTCCTTTAATGAGGGAATGGTGGGTTCATTAGTTGGGAACTTGGGCATTGGGTTGAAATCTTGTCCTATGGCAACTTGGAAAGGGGTAAAGCCAGTGCTGGTGTATACAGCATTGTTATAGGCCACCTCAGCAAATGGCAAGTGGTCAGCCCAATTGTCTTGTTGGTAGTTAATAAAGCTTCTTAGGTATTGTTCTAGAACTGAGTGTGTTTGTTCTGTGATGGGATTTATGAGCAGTATCTAACATTAAGAATACCAGCTGAGTTGCTCAAGAAAAACTGCAAGTGATGAAAATTTAAGGCAACATTACAAAGCATGATAATTAAAGGCTGAGCTTTTTGGCATAAAAAGGGAGGGAGGTATAAGGTTAAACAGAGTTCTTTCTGGTTAAAGTATTTGTATGTTTGAATACCCCTTCATGGATTACTGCCTTGTCGTGGTGAAGGGGCTTGCGTAACTCAATGAAGCTATGAGCTATGCCATGCAGGGCCACCCAAGACGGACAGGTCATAGCAGAGAGCTCTGACAAAATGTGATCCACTGGAGAAGGAAATGGCAACCCACTCCAGTATCTTTGCCATGAAAACCCCATGGACAGTACCAAAAGGCAAAAAGATATGACGCTGGAAGATGAGCCCCTCAGGTTGGAAGGTGTCCAATATGCTACTGGGGAAGAGCAGAGGGCTAGTACTAGTAGCGCCAGAAAGAGTGAAGCGACTGGGCCAAAGCCGAAAGGACGCTCAGCTGTGGATGCATCTGGTGGTGAAAGGAAAGTCCGATGCTGTAAAGATTTTTTCTCCATAGGAACCTGGAATGTAAGATCCATGAATCAAGGCAAACTGGACGTGGTCAAACAAGAGATGACAAGACTGAACATGGACATCTTAGGAATCAGCGAACTAAAATGGACAGGAATGGGTGAATTTAATTCAGAGGACCATCAGGTATACTACTGTGGGCAAGAATCCCTCAGAAGAAATGGAGTAGCCTTCATAGTCAATAAAAGAGTAGGAAAAGCAATACTGGGATACAATCCCCAAAATAACAGAATGATCTCAGTGCGAATCCAAGGCAAACCATTCAATATCACAGTAGTCCAAGTCTATGCCCCAACCACTGGTGCTGAAGAGGATGAAATTGACTGGTTCTATGAAGCCCTACAGCACCTTACAGAATCAACACCAAGAAATGATGTCCTTATCATCATGGGGGATTGGAGTGCTAAAGTAGGAAGTCAAAAGATAACCAGAATAACAGGCAAGTTTGGCCTTGGAGTACAAAATGAATCAGGGCACAGGCTGATAGAATTTTGTCAAGAGAATACAATGGTGATAGGAAACGATCTTTTCCAACAACCCAAGAGACGGCTCTGCACATGGACATCACCAGACGGTCAACACAGAAATCAGATTGACTATGTACCCTGCAGCCAAAGATGGAGAAGCTCTATACAGTCAGTAAAAACAAGACCAGGAGCTGACTGTGGCTCAGATCATGAGCTTCTCGTAGCAAAATGTAGGCTTAAATTGAAGAAAGTAGGCAAAAACAATAAGCCACTCAGGTATGAACTAAATCATATATCTGATGAATATACAGTAGAGGTGACAAATAGATTTAAGGAATTAGATCTGATAGACAGAGTGCCTGAAGAACTATGGATGGAGGTTCGCAACATTGTACAAGAGGTAGCAACTAAAACCATCCCAAAGAAAAAGAAATGCAAGAAAGCAAAATGGCTGTCTGAGGAAGCTTTGCAAATAGCTGAGGAAAGAACGGAAGCGAAAGGCAAGGGAGAAAGAGAAAGATACACCCAATTGAATGCAGAATTCCAGAGAATAGCTAGAAGAGATAAGAATGCCCTCTTAAATGAACAGTGCAAAGAAATAGAAGAAAACAATAGAATAGGGGAGACCAGAGATCTCTTCAAGAAAATTGGAGATATGAAGGGAACGTTTCATGCAAAGATGGGCATGATAAAGGACCAAAATGGCAGGGACCTAACAGAGGCAGAAGAGATTAAGAATAGGTGGCAGAATTACACAGAAGAACTATACAAGAATGAGTTTAACATCCCTGATAACCATGATGGGGTGGTCACTGACCTCGAGCCAGACATCCTAGAATGTGAAGTGAAATGGGCCTTAGGAAATCTGAGCAACAACAAAGCTAGTGGAAGTGACAGTATTCCAGCTGAGCTATTCAAAATCTTAAAAGACGATGCAGTAAAAGTGCTACACTCAATTTGCCAGCAAATCTGGAAAACTCAACAGTGGCCACAGGATTGGAAAAGGTCGTCTTACATTCCAATTCCAAAGAAAGGCAATGCCAAAGAATGTTCAAACTATCGCACCATTGCACTCATTTCACATGCAAGTAAAGTTATGCTTAAAATCCTACAAGCTAGACTCCAGCAGCATGTGGATCGAGAACTTCCAGAAGTACAGGCAGGATTTCAAAGAGGCAGAGGAACTAGAGATCAAATTGCCAACATACGCTGGATCATGGAGAAAGCTAGGGAGTTCCAGAAAAACATCTACCTCAGCTTCATTGACTATGCTAAAGCCTTTGATTGCGTGGATCACAACAAATTGCGGCAAGTTCTTAAAGAGATGGGGGTACCAGACCATCTTATTTGTCTCTTGAGAAACCTATATGCGGGTCAAGAAGCAACAGTGAGAACTGGATACGGAACCACTGAGTGGTACAAAATTGGGAAAGGAGTCCGGCAAGGCTGTATTCTGTCGCCCTCCCTATTTAACATATGCAGAGCACATCATGAGAAAGGCAAGGCTAGATGAATCAAAAGTTGGAATTAAGATTGCCAGGAGAAATATCAACAACCTAAGATATGCAGATGATACCACTCTAATGGCAGAAAGTGAAGAGGAAATAAAGAGCCTCTTGATGCGGGTGAAGAAGGAGAGTGCAAAAGTTGGCTTGAAACTCAACATTAAGAAAACCAAGATCATGGCATCCGGCCCTCTCAATTCCTGGCAAATAGATGGGGAAGAAATGGAGGTAGTGACAGATTTTATTTTCCTGGGCTCCAAGATCACCTCAGACGGGGACTGCAGCCAAGAAATTAAAAGACGCTTGCTCCTGGGGAGGAAAGCTATGGCAAATCTAGACAGCATACTAAAAAGCAGAGATATCCTGTCACCCTGTCAACAAAAGTATGTATAGTCAAACCCATGGTTTTCCCAGTTGCAATGTATGGCTGTGAAAGTTGGACCATAAGAAAGGCTGAGCGCCAAAGAATGGAGTCCTTTGAACTATGGTGCTGGAGAAGACTCCTGCGAGTCCCCTGGACTGCAAGGCGATCAAACCGGTCAGTCCTAGAGGAGATCAACCCTGACTGCTCTTTAGAAGGCCAGATCCTGAAGTTGAAACTCAAGTACTTTGGCCACCTAATGAGAAGGAAGAACTCACTGGCGAAGAGCCTAATGCTGGGAAAGATTGAGGGCAATAGAAGAAGGGGATGACAGAGAATGAGGTGGCTGGATGGAGTCACTGAAGCAGTAGGCATGAGCTTAAATGGACTCCAGAAGATGGTAGAGGACAGGAAGGCCTGGAGGAACGTTGTCCATGGGGTCGCGATGGGTCGGACATGATTTCGCAACTAACAACAACAATGTTTGAATAAGATTGAAATCCTTCTTTCAGACCCTTCTAAGGAGGTCACATAGTTAAGTCAGACTCTAACTATGAGTCTAAGTCAGCAAAATGAGTCAGCAAAAACAAGAAAACCTCAATGTCATTTTAGCTTGGACATAGATGGAGTGGAAATGTCTATATTAATCTATATAAACACGACTACATCTTTTCTTACTTTCCTACTTAACTTTCCCCATGAGGTGACTTCTATTGTTCAGATCTGGCCTTAGCACTATAACATAGCATCTGGGGAGAAAGATACAACTCAACAGACCAGCCGCAGAGGACAAGATGGAGAAGATCTCCACGGCCACCATGGACTTCCCTTTGGTGCTCAGATAGGTGCAGAGAAAGGAGACCCAAACACTGCAAAAGACCAGCATGCTAAAAGTAATGGCTTCATTAAAGCTGTCGGGCAGCTTCCTGGCTAGAAAAGCCACTATGAAGCTGATGAGACTCAGGAAACCCATGTAGCCCAGAAGAGCATAAAACATGAGGTTGAACCTTTATTGCATTCCATCACAATTTCTCCTATCACAGAATGAAAGTCCAAATTACTAAATGGGAGCGAGATTGCAAGCCAGGAAGCACAAAGAGCTGTTTGGATGAGGGGACAAGCCAAGACTATGACCAGTTGTTTCCCTAAAAGTTTTCTTGCCCTGTTTCCTGGCTTTGTAGCCGTGAAGGCCACAACCACAGTCAGAGTTTTTGCCGGCACAGATGAAATGGCAATGGAGAAGACGATGCCGAAAGTGGTTTGTCTGAGGAGACAGGTGAGGTTCCTTGCTTGCCCAATGAAGAGGAAGGAGCACAGGAAGCAGAGCAGGAGGGAGACCAGGAGGATGTAGGTGAGATTGCGGTTGTTGGCCTTGACGATCGGTGTGTTGCAGTGTTTGATGAAGGCTGCCAACACAAGGCTTGTGATCAAAGAGAAGAAAAGAGCTAGACAAACTAAAATGAAGCCGAGTGTATCCGCATAGGAGAGAAAGTTCATGGTCTTGGGAATGCACAGGATGTGGTTCTCGCTTGGGTGTTGGTCTTCTGGGCAGGGGATGCACCGAGCCACATCTGGGAGAACAGGAGCCAGCTGACATTAGTCAAAGAACCAGGGATTCTCTTTGAGAGGAATTGTTTTCCCAGCGAAAGAAGTGAAATGTCCCATGCTCCCCATTTCTTTATTTCTGCTACACATAATAAGAAGGCTCTAGAAGAATCAATCTCGGAAGATGTAATAGCAGCTATTAACTTGAGAATAATTATTTAATGAATTAATTGATTTGTTTTATTTTATTATTACATTTTGAAATTCCCATCTCCCACACCAAGGGACTTTGAGCAGTGTTCAATAAAATATTAAAACATATAAAAAGTATTTAAAAGTTAAAACTGTTACTAATAAATTAAAAAAGGATGCATTCAATGGACCACTCTTAAAAGTTCTGAACAATTTCCATGTTGATTAGTTCAACTGATTTGCTACCTCATATTTTCTCTAATTCCTCCCCAGACAGCCATGCCAGACCTCCTCATTCCTGCTTGAGGGTCTCATTGAGCAACTTGCCTGTTTGATTAGAAATGGTCCCTTCTGGGCAAGAAATGCATCCATAGCAACAAGAACGCTTCCCCTCTGCAACTTTCCTGGCTTGTCCTGGAAGGCAGTGCTTCACACAACGGGAGAAAGGCTTTTTCTGAAAGGAGAGAGGTTAGGAGAGGTTGAGGGGAAGACATTGCAAACATTCAGCTTGGCTTCGGGGTCTGCGTAAAAGGAGCCTCTCTTCTTCCTTCCACTGAATAGAATTTTCACCACACCAACCTGATCTTTCCTCTCAGCTTTCCTTAACCCTGAAAGAAGCATCTAGTCCCCACCTGCTTAGCCCACACAATGGCATCAGGGTCGATGCTGAAACCTTCAGCTGAGGGAGCCTCCGGATCAACCCATCCAACTTTCTGCCGACGGATTGTCATATTTGCAAAGATGACCCAGTTGAGGATATCAAATCCTGCATATTTCATCCCAGTTTCTGAAAAGGAGACTTCATCCCCAACGGTGTTATTGAAAAGGACGTTTTTCAAGAAGGCGTGCATCTGGAATTGCAAAAAAGCAAGTAAATAAACAAAATGTTCATGAAAGTGAAGAGACTTTATGTAAAGAGATTTTAAGTTGCGATATGCGAAATAAATGTTTTACCAATAAAGGGTAATATTTGTAGCTCAGGGTTGAAATGAGGAGTCTTTGGTGCTCTCTGAGCTTGCTTGTTTTCTTGCAGATGTTTCATTACCCAAACTAGGTAACATCATCAGTACTGATCATCATCACCATCTAGCATCATCTAGAACTGATGATGTTACCTAGATTGGGTAATGAAATGTCTGTGAGAAAACAAGCAAGCTCAGAGAGCACCAAGGACCCCTAATAAATGTTTTTCTGTATCCAGAGATGAAACAGAGATGGAATTAGCTATTTTTGAAGTTGAACAACCCAGAATAGGTTTTCCCCAATAGGTTTTTACATGCAATCTCTTCATTTCTTTTATGTAGTTATTACATTTTTATCCATTCTTTATTACTTTATAAGTAACTCAACTCCTTCATGGATTTTATTTTCCTGGGCTCCAAGATCACCTCAGACGGGGAGTGCAGCCAAGAAATTAAAAGACGCTTGCTCCTGGGGAGGAAAGCTATGGCAAATTTAGACAGCATACTAAAAAGCAGAGACATCACCCTGCCAACAAAAGTACGTATAGTCAAGGCCATGGTTTTCCCAGTTGCAATGTATGGCTGTGAAAGTTGGACCATAAGAAAGGCTGATGCTGGAGAAGACTCCTGCGAGTCCCTTGGACTGCAAGGCAATCAAACCGGTCAGTCCTAGAGGAGATCAACCCTGACTGCTCTTTAGAAGGCCAGATCCTGAAGTTGAAACTCAAGTACTTTGGCCACCTAATGAGAAGGAATGACTCACTGGAGAAGAGCCTAATGCTGGGAAAAATTGAGGGCAATAGAAGAAGGGGACGACAGAGAATGAGGTGGCTGGATGGAGTCACTGAAGCAGTAGGCATGAGCTTAAATGGACTCCAGAAGATGGTAGAGGACAGGAAGGCCTGGAGGAACATTGTCCATGGGGTCGCGATGGGTTGGACACTACTTCGCAACTAACAACAACAATTGAATCCAATAAAACTGGATATGGAAAAATGGAAAAACTTGCAATTGTCAATGCTAGGAAGAATTGCTACAGTGAAAATGAACATACTACCGAAAATCTTATTCTTGTTTCAAACAATACGTATAAAACTTGAGAATTTTTTTTTGAAGACTTAAATTCATTAGTTTTGAAATTTATTTGGCAAGGAAAGAAAGCTAAAATTAAGGTGAAAATGTTACAAGATGCCAAGGAAAATGGAGGATTTGGTCAACCGGAGTGGGTTTCATATTATCAAGCATCTGTATTAACATGGGTAAAAGAATGGGTAACTCTTAGAAATAGAAGGCTGTTATATCTGGAGGGGCATGATTTACAATTGGGGTGGCATGCTTTATTATGGTATGGGAAAAATAAAGTTCATAAATATTTCCAAAATCATTATATAAGAAAAGCATTATTAACAACATGGGAAAAAATAAAATGTAAAATATATTTGAAAATTCCAGGGTGGTTGTCAACAATGGAAGCATTTGTACACCCAAATTTAGTGAACTTTGAAAAAATCTGGACATATAGAGATATTCTAAACTCTGAAGGGAATTTAAAATCTAAACAAGAAATGGAAAATCAGGGTATCAATCTATCATGGTAGGCACATTTACAAATGCAAGCTAGATATGATAAAGATGTTAAACTATGGATTTTACAAGGAACAAACTGTGTTTGATAAGACATTGTTAATTTCTGATGAGAAACTAATTAAGAAAATGTATAATTTTCTATGAACTTTGAAAATGGAAAGTGAACAAGTTAAAGAAACAATGATAAGATGGCAAAAATTTTTGGATATAATATAGAATTAGAAAAATGGCAAAATTTATGGGAAAGAAATTACAAATTGGCAATGTCAACTTCTTATAAAGAAAACTTATATAATAATAATAATAATAATAATAATAATAATAATAATAATAATAATAACAACAACAACAACAACAACAACAACAACAACAATAATAATAATAGTAAGCCACATATTATCATGTTTGGTGGACATGTGCCAAAGTAAAGAGTTATTGGAAAAAGATACATACCTGGCTAGAAAAGATGTTGGGAGAACATGTAGATTTTAAACCTGAACTTTTTTTTATTAGGTATAATGCCAGAAAAGACTAACAAACAAAGCTTATATTTGATTTTGCATGTCACAACAGCGGCAAGAATTATATTTGCGCAATACTGGAAAAATGAATACCATCAGATGAAGAAATAATTTAAAAAATACTAGAATGCGCAGAGATGGATAGACTGACTATGAGACTAAAAGAAAAAGAAGAAACGGAATATTATCAAACTTGGGACTTATTTTATCGATGGCTAGAGGAAAGAATAAAGGATTAGGAATTAAATATGTATTAGCGAATGTAAACTCAGACAGCACGCTTGTTGAAAAAGTATTACTGAATGTATGGGAAAAAAACCCAATAAAAACTCTTAAACACCCCCCCCCCAGGACCATAACCACTACAGAATAGTGTCCCCAGGAGTATATCTGTGATTTTGCACTGACATGCTTTTCTCCAGCTATCTCTCCTCACATGGAGCCCTGGAAGAACTTCAAGGTTCCCAGAGGTGAAGTTGCTTCACAGTGTAATTATCACCATCCTGTTCTTTGAGAGCTCTTCTGTCAATTCTCCAGCCACTGCCTTGATGCAAACATAAGACTGAAGCAGCATGGAAGGGATCTTGCATCAGAAAAGGATAAATGCCTCAGGTCAGCCTGTTTGGCCCAAGTTTTGCGACAGGCAGAAGCTGTGCTCTTGAATGTACTTTCTCTCCTTTCCAGATGAAGCTCGGCTTGTCTCTGTCTGAATCAGGACAACCACTGGCGTTTCCATCTTGAAGGAGTGCCTTGAGTTCTCCTGTATCTTCTTGGTGTCCTTCTTTAGAAAGGGATTGATTCAGCCCAATGAATTATGGACCTCCTGATTCTGCTGCTGGTGCGTCTGATGCTGCCGGTGTTCCAGTCAGTCTCTGGAAAGCTTAGAACGAAGTGCCTGATGAATTTGGAGCATCGGGATGGAAAAAACCCACCAAGCTATTACAGGCCAGGAGACCATCTCATCAGTGTGGTCACCACTGCGACCTTAAGTTCAAATAAAACATTGCCTTTCAACAAGGCTCCTTCTAGTCAGCTTCACTCGTAAGTCATTCAGGGTGAAGGAGTTGCATTCCTTCCATCTGCGGTTGTAATACTCTCCTTTCCCCCCCTCTTCTTATTTCACTTACTCCTGTATTGCAGGAGCTGCCTAATTTCCTGGAAGAGACTCAGATCCAAAGATCCAAAGAACTCCGAATTATTTCTTCCTCTCCATCCAATCCTGAGTTCATCAGTTGAAAACTGACTTTTGTTTAAAGTAACTGTTGCAGTTGCAGTTTCTTTTGTCAAGCCCATTTCCATAATTTTATAAATGCTCATTGAATGGTTTAATTTTTACCTCTAGTTTTAGATCAGTATTGGCTTAAGATCCAATAGAGTTGTGGTGACAAAGAGTAAATACATTAAACAATATTCTGTTATTGCTGTTGATGTTGATAATATGAATATTTTTCTATAGGTGGGCACCTTCTGGTAGCTTATCTACTGATAAGTTTAGAATTGTCTGATTCATTTTTGCCATTCATATGGCTAAGAAGAATCCACAGCTCCTGCACAATCTCACACTTGGTTACAACATTCACGACAATTCATTGAGAACACTGACCACTTCAGATGCCTTGCTGGACATGCTCTCTACTGGAGAAGCCAATGTTCCCAACTACAGCTGTGGAAAGAAGGACAGTCTTTTGACTCTTCTCGATGCAGCTAGAAGGGACGTCTCTATCCAGGTATCAACTTTAGTAGGCACCTACAAAGTCCCACAGGTTTGTGTGTCTGTTTATGTATCTGGTAAAGTGAGTGCAGAGTGGTGGGTGATCAATATATCTACTTATATATTCTCTGTGGAATTCAGGAGCTGCTTTTCACTGTGGCCATTGTGGGTGTCATGGCTGGTGATTGGAATCCATACTGAGAAGGGGGTAACCATCAAAACAATCATATCCTCTCATGACACCCTCCTCAATTCTTTGGTGGATTCTGCTGGGCACTTGTATCAAATAGGATCAAAACCCATGAAGGGTTTGCCACCATTTGCACCATTATTATTCAGTCTAGACTTGAATGACTTACCAGGACTAATAAAGGACCCTCAGGCACACATGCCTAAGGCGCTAGGTAGATATATTATCACCTTGTTATACACTGAGAATGGTATTATTAGTTGAGTTCTAATAAAGGAGAATATTTGTAGCTCAGGTTTGACATGAGGGGTCCCTTGGTGCTCCCTGAGCTTGCTTGTTTTCTTGCAGACGTTTCATGACTCAAACTAGGTAACATCATCAGTGCTAGTGATGAGGATGAGGATGAGGATGATTAGCACTGATGATGTTACCTAGTTTGGGTCATGAAACGTCTGCAAGAAAACAAGCAAGCTCAGAGAGCACCCAGTATTGCCTCGTTGGGTCCCTAGATGGCTCTTTCAGTGCTGAGCTAATAGAGCAAGTAACACCTTTCCTTATCTAGGAGACTGGACCTTTGCTCACTCTACATCAAAGGAGCTCAGAGCAAGGACATGAGTGAATCTACTACTTAAATTTGTTAAAAATCATAGCTACCCAACTTCCTTAGCCCCATTTATTAAAGTATATAATGCCGAGATTACCCTTAAGCTCTTATATAGAGCTGAGATGTGAAGTTTAAAACATATATCATCACTAAAATGAGGACAATCACATCATCTGAGAAGAATTTTTTGGGGGGGAAACAATAAAAGCTCTTCCACCCTCAGGGTTGAGTTGGGAATTTATACAACTTGTTCTTTGTCTAAAATTGGGGTGTATAATTATTGGTATAAAATTAAGAGGCAGAAACTGACAGACTTTCAAAATTCTGTCTTTTTTTACAGACAAAAATTCAATGAAAAAGCAAGTATTTAAATGTAAAAGTACCTACGCATCTCAGGGCAATATTTATTTTCATGCGAGTGTGCTGGACACAGAGGTTAAATATGGAAGATTTAAGCAAGTCCCCACGAGCTTGTCTTTCTGGAGCTCCAGAGAGAGACATAACACGTTCATCATTTCAATCTCAATTATATAAGAAAGGAAGCATTGAATAGCTTGGACTGCACATTACAAAAATGACCTACTGGGATCCTTATATTAAAACAAATTATTTCCTCTGCTATCAGAATTCAAAAATTGTACATAACACGGCACTTTGTTGGAGCAAAACGGTTCACTTGAAATCTTTATAGCTGGGTCTGATTGTGGTAAATTATAAGGGTGATGCAGAAGTATGATTTTCATTCTTTATTTGCATTCTTGTTTTCTTAATTTTTTCATTCTGTGTTTATATATTGT
Organism: Azemiops feae; assembly: GCA_023970755.1. NCBI lineage: Eukaryota > Metazoa > Chordata > Lepidosauria > Squamata > Viperidae > Azemiops > Azemiops feae. The sequence continues at coordinate 87,285 of JALGBA010001433.1, forward strand.
GTTCTTAACGTTCTGTGTTTTATATTCTGTGTTTTTGTAGGCTTAATGACTAATCAACAATAAACTATTCTAATAAGTTCAAGAGAATGAAGTTGGATTTATCAAAAGCTAATGTTTTGGACTTGATCTGAACCCCAATATAAGCATTCTTCGTTGTCTTTTCAGATCAGTTATCTAACTGCTTCAGAGGCTCTGAGTGATAAAAGTCAGTTCCCTTTTTTCCATCGGATGCTCCCCAAAGAAGGGTTTCAGGACCCAGCAATTGTCCCTCTGCTTCTCCATTTCAGATGGACCTTGATTGGTCTCTTTGCTTCAGACACAGAGAAGGGAGAGGATTTCATGAGGACTTTCACTCCTATGCTTGTCAGGAATGGAATTTGTGTTGTAATATCACAACGAATCTCAGTGACTAGACATCTGGCGTCCCGCGGAGACACGATCTCTAAGTGGAGACAAGTCAATGTCTTTGTTCACTTCTTAGAATATGTTTCCATTTTAGAGAGCATCCGTCCTTTCCATTCAACACTTGAAGGCTTGCCAGGACTCATTGAAAGGAAAGTCTGGATCACTACAAATTTGGGAACATATAGATTGAAAAAACATAGACTTCTCAAATACATCCACAGTATTTGGTCCTTTAGTTTTCAGGAGAAACAAAGGCCAAAAGATGATGCCTTTGAACCCTATTTGTTTGTAGATGACCAGTATGAAGATCAGTATTTTCGCTGTTCTTTTTCAAATCGTGTCATTTCTGTCAAAGGCCGGAGAAGATGCACCCAGAAAGCATCACTAGAGACCCAACAGGGAAGGAACAGTTCACGGATCTCAAATAGCATCCATGTTCACAGTATTGTTAAGACTCTGGTGCATGCCTTGAATACTGCATATTCCTCCAGATGCAGGAGGAGAAGGAAGGAGGGCGAAGAGAGTTTGGGAGCTCCAAGGCTGCAGCCATGGCAGGTATGTGGTTCCAAAAGGGATCCGTCAAACTTAATTTCTTTTGAGAAAAGGAGAAGGAGGAGAACAATTTTAATCTCCTTGTGCTAGAAAAGGAGAAATAACTCTCCATTAATCTCAGTTCTGTTTGAGAAGAAATCTAATGGAAAAGGTGGGGAACTATCTCATTATGCTACCAAAGTCCAACACTTTTGGCCAATCCAATCGACTGGGGGTTAATATTCCAAAGAGGCTATGCCATTGTAGATACATTTTGATATTAAACACTGCTAATTTTAAACGGATGCATGCAGTTTTAAATAAATTCCTGTAGTTATGTGGTTTGTGATTAGGATTGTAGAATTTTACCTTTATAAATTTAATGGAGACCCTGAGGCCATCTAGCCTAACCAGTCTCTTGTGACTGAATTCATTTTTCCATATCTATGAACTGTGGAATAACAATAAACAGATAGCTCTTAATCTTCTGTGCAACATTTTTTTAGTTATTGAAAGAGTGCATTATCCTCCCTTATCCAACAAAGAGATTGTGTTATTTGAAAATGGTGCTCCTAGAAGCATCTTCTGATTTTCAGTTGCCATAAACCAACATGGCTCTTCTCATTGTTTTTCTTCATGGCTAAAGAAACTCCTTTGATCCCATCCTTGGCTTCATTCCTCTTCCATAAACTTGACCAGATTTTTTTGCAGTGTCTTTTCGAGCTCGGTGCCTGCAAGGGGATCTGGTACTTGAGTTGAGGTTTTCCCCAAACCAGAATATTCACTTCCTGAGATTATAATGGATTCACTTGTCTTTTTTTCCATGAAAATCACACTGCTGACTCACATTTGGGCTGGAATCAATTACTATTTTGAGATAATTTACATAAATATTCTAATGAACTTCAATACCCATCATACTTCTTCCTATGAGTTAATGACATTATTACCTAATTATTTAATTATCATCAAATCATTAAAATACTACCACCACTATTAATTTATTATAACTTGTGGCCAGTAGAGATATATAATAATATGGAAAAAGTAGAAATGAAAATTTAGTGAAAGGTCTTTATTGTAGCTGGCATCCATTTGTTCTTATATGAAATATATTTTTTCTCTTCATAGTTTCTGAAAATCAGATATTTTTCTACTGGATTTTACTTATGTACCTCTCTCTTTCAGGAAATCATAAATATTTTTCCAGAAGCTTGCTATTATTTTAAAATAGACCCAAATAGCTGTGTCTCTGAATTGGTATAAATCTTGCATCACAAAAACATGATGGCAGTCCTGCCCCAAGTTGGTCCCTTGAGCAAGAATACCCTCAACTCCATTTGATGTGAAATCTTTACTTTACTATAGGCCAAGTGGTTTATAGTATAGCAAAGCCAGAAATGAGGTTCATGTGCCAAAACTTTCCCAGTTAACTTTTCCCCCCATTGTACCTTCCCATTGCTGGTCCCCCATTGTCCAATCATATTCAAATAAATTGTTTTGGGAATGGTCTCTTCATCTGTAGACTGGGCGGTGCAAAGCTGCATGACATTCCCAGCTGGGTGACCTCAGAGTTGTGTTTATAGAAGGTATGATGAGTTGTTAGCCTTTCCCTTCCCATCCAGGAAACGATTGGTCCATTAGTGGGTGAAAGTGGCAAGAAGGTGACAAGCAACAGGGAGAAAGCAAAACTACTCAACTCGTTTTTTGCATCCGTATTTACACAAAGGGAAAAAACAGTCCAACCTATCAAAAACAGTACTGTAAAAAATTAGAAACACAAGTTAAGATAGGCAAGAGAATGGTAAGTGAGCACTTGACCACCATAGATGAGTTCAAATCATCAGTAGCTATCTAATCATAATATAAGGAAGTAATTTGTTAGTACTTTGCTAAAATCAAATTTTATTACCACCGTCCCCACATTTCATTAAAGAAGAGTAATCACATATCAGAATGATCTTGGGGGATGATGGGGAAAATAGATTTCCTGGGAACAATCAAATAAGAAGAGGCAGGCAACAGGTGAATAACAGGCAAAGAAACGTAACTTTTCAGGCAGTCAAATGTGGTTTTTGAAGATAGAATCCTTGTTCCCCTAGCCAAGCATATTTGCAACTTGGACAACTATTAAAGAAAGATTCAAATGTGAAAAGACCACATGGGATAAGAAACCAAGGATTTCTACTTTTAAAATCTGGGAATGAATTCATTCCAGTTCCACCCGTTTCTTGAGAAGAATGAATTTTGGAATCTTTCCCACTTTCAACTCTACTTCGATCAAAATGGAGATGTAACAGCAGATCTGGACTTCGCGTGCTTGTTGATTCTGTCCAAGGAGGATCCCATCAAACTGAAACTTGGGAGCTTTGAAAGACAAAGAGTAATTATCAATCAAGAGGCTCTGTCAAGGCTAAAGTTGCTCAACAAGGTGGGGAAAATATTGGAGACTTTTCTCTGATTTCCAATGCCCTAGAGCCCATTTCAAGAGGGCTAAGCCTAGTCATCAAGATGGATGATTTTCAATGAGAATTGAGTGTGGGGAGTAGTACTCTTATAATTTTGTTAGATGGCTTGGGAAGCTTCAGTACTATTGACCAAAGTGCAGTGGTCGGATTCAGCCGGTTCGCACTACTTCGGCAGAACCAGTAACTAATTTTTTGTTGCCCAGGCCCAGTATGGATTTCCGGAAGCAGCATCCACACAGAGAACCGGTTGTTCACATATTTGAATCCCATCACTGCCAAAGTGTCCTTCAGATGCTATAAAATGTTTTCAGCTGATTCAGCCATATCCAACATGAGACACTGGGTGACTAAACTTTATGACCTAGATCATGGCCCTTTTGTGTCCTCTCTGCAATTTAGTATCCTGCTGGGCAGAAGTTTCTTTCTTCACCACTGTTTTATTCTACTTAAACATTTTTTTAAAAAAAAACCTAATAAAATAAAAATTAATAAATCCTGTAGAATAAATTTTATTATACAATTTAATGGATAGATCATCATCTCTGAAAATCATGGCACTATGAAGAATGGAAGAATCCATATTAATATGGCCATAGGAGAAAGCCACTGGTTGTCACTGAATGTTTCAATCTTTTCTCAGTTCCATCACTCCAGACTTTATCAGGTAGAAAAGACCTTTATTTCAATGTAATGTGCCAGAAGCAAAAGGAAGGAACTAAATGAAAAATCTGCCAGTAGTTGTATCTCCTACAATTATTTGGAGCAAATGAGATATCTCTCACTGTTGCAGCAACTCTGGACAGCTTACAAAATGATAGAAAGGTTAAAAAGTTAATACAATATGATCAATATTAAGATAATTAACTTAGTACCTAAAAACCAAGAGGACAGGCAACATGGGGGTGAGGATCTTCTCTCTACCCTGTCAGCCACCCCAAGAACAGCACACTCCTACGGAGGCCTCAGGCTAGCCAGCCGAATCAGGTTTTAAGTTTCTTCTGGAAAGACAGGATTGTGGGGACCTACCTCACCTCCAATGGTAGAATATTCTAGAAGTTGTGGGCAACAGCAGAACAGGCTTTTCTCCTGGACCCCACAAACCACCATTCTTTGATAGATGAAATCCAAGGGAGTGGGACATCATATTTATTTAACTGAGGCCCAGAGACTACTTCATTAAGGTTTATATCTACCTCCATTTTCCATGGATGGTTAATTCTGAGATATTTACTTTGGCATTCTTTCTTTTCTACTTAGTCTCTGCCTTAGTCCAAATGTGTGGAAAATTGTCATCCTGGATTTGTCAAACGGGCTCGAGAAGGAGAGCCAGTTTGCTGCTATGACTGCATTCGTTGTCCAGAGGGGACCATCTCCATTAAGGAAGGTGGGTGACACCAAAGAAAAAGGCAGGCCTTGTGGAAATGGATTCATCCACAGCATTTTCATGGAAGTGAAAGTTAAAAGATCGAAGTTCAACCATTTTCTTGTGTATTTTCCGACTGCACGATTTCTTATCTAAGGGATGACAAAAAAGACCTTGAAGGAGGGGCTGGTAACAGATGGGAGGATGTGACAGATTGCACAAGCTTCACTATTATCAGAGAAAATCTCTCTTCTGGTTTTCAATTTGGAGGTGTCCTTATAGTTTTTAACCTTTCTAGGAAGTTCTGAATTCTTTGAAACTTGAGGAATTGTTTTAGGTCCATCTCTGGGAAGGATGATTGCAATGCCTTGTCTATGGAGATTGCCAATCATCCAGATCACGGCTGTCCCAAAAGGTGCCTTTTTCCCCAAAAGGCAACTGGTTTTTCTTTTTCTTTTCCTTTTCGTTTGAAAATGTTTCACTTCTCATCTAAGAAGCTGCTTTGGTTCTAAGTAAAATGTCTCTGCCAGCAAGCTAGATTTCATAAATTAGCATCTTCTGAGTCCTGTATATTAAGAAGTGCCATGTGAAGGACTCAGGAAGTATATCTAGAAATATTAACTGATTTATTATTTACCTTTAATAATGTAGTTCCTATGAAGATTCTGCACATTACATAGAAAATCGTTAATGTCCTAGGGCTCCCCCCAATTTAATAAACCATTAGAAATATTTTTTTTAGGAAATGGTATTCTTTTTATGATCTTTCTGTGGAGATGGTAAGATGGTAAGAAATGCATCTTATCTCAAGAATGTATTTCTTCAAAGGTGAAAGGATACTATATTAAAGAAATATATATATATTTTCCCTCAGATACAGAAAAGTGCACCAAGTGTCCGGATGATCAATATCCAAATGGGGATCAAGTCCAATGTATACCCAAATTTATAACCTTCCTGTCTTATGAAGAACATTTGGGCAACATCCTGGTATCATTTGCTCTATTCTTTTCCCTAACCACAGGCTTTGTTTTACTCATATTCATTAAATATCGGGAAACTCCCATTGTCAAAGCCAACAACCGGGACCTCTCTTACATCCTCCTGGTCTCCCTCCTGCTATGTTTCTTGTCTAATTTTCTTTTCATTGGTCAACCAAGGAAAGCCACCTGCCTTCTCCAACAAACATTTTTCAGCATCATCTTCTCAGTTGCCATTTCTTCTCTCTTGGCCAAAACGATCATGGTGGTGTTGGCTTTCCTGGCCACAAAACCAGGGAATAGATTGAAGAGATGGTTGGGGAAGAGCTTGGCCAACTCCATTATCCTTTCTTGCTCGGCTGTCCAAATTATCATCTGCTCCATCTGGTTGGGAATTTCTCCCCCATTCCCTGACTCTGACCTCCACTCCCAGCCTGGAGAGATCATCCTGCAATGCAACGAAGGGGCTGTTGTCATGTTCTACTTCACCCTCAGCTACATGGGTTTCCTGGCTGCCATCTGCTTCATAGTGGCTTTCCTGGCCAAGAATCTCCCTGGGGCCTTCAATGAAGCCAAACTGATCACCTTCAGCATGCTGGTCTTCTGCAGTGTCTGGGTTACCTTTGTGCCCACCTACCTAAGCACCAAAGGGAAATACATGGTGGCTGTGCAGATCTTCTCCATCCTGGCCTCCAGTGCTGGTCTGCTTGGTTGCGTTTTCATCCCCAAATGCTATATTATTATCCTGAGGCCAGACCTGAACTCAAAGGAGCAGCTTACGACCAGAAGAAATGGAGAAATGTGAGACAGGGGAATTTCGACTCTTAACATGTTCCAAACCTAGAAAATGTTGCAAAATGATGATCATACACATAACAAAATACAATAGATGATGTAAACACAAATATTCATAAATAACAATCCTCAGGTTACTTTCCCACACATCCGCTGTTACTATCCTCAAGAGTTATTGCCTTAATAAAAAGAAACATAATCAGTTGTTTTGCAGTAGCAGTTTTGATAAAATGTACTGAGAAGCAAGGAGTTCAGGGTCCCAATAGCAGAACTTCCTTCTATGCTCTCACTTCTCCAAGAACTTGCTTTCTTCACAGCTCTCCTCCCTTTTGACCCAGGAAACTACAGTCTAACTACAGTCTAACATCAATACCTTCAAAGATCCTGGAAAAGATAATAAAAAAAGAGATCTGCGAAGAACTAGAAACAAAGTTATAACCAGTAGCCAGCATGGGTTTGTCAAAAACAGATCATGCCAAACCAATTTTATTTCATTCTTTGATACAGTGACTAAACTAATAGACCAGCAAAATACTGTGGACGTAGTATACTTAGACTTCAGTAAATCTAGATGGATCTGTAGCTAGGTGGCAAACCATACTCAACGAATAGTCCTCAATGGCACTACATCCACACGGAGAGAAGTAAGCAGTGGGGTACCACAAGGTTCCATCTTAGGCCCAGTACTCTTCAATATCTTCATAAATGACTTAGACGAGGGAATTGAAGGGGAACTCAACAAATTTGCAGATGACACAAAGCTGGCTGGAGTAGCCAACACCCCAGAAGACAAACTCAGGATCCAAAAAGATCTTGACAAACTTGAACAATGGGCCCTGTCCAACAAAATGAGTTTAAATGTGGAGAAAAGTAAAGTTTTACATTTAGGGAGGAAAAATCAAAGGTACAAACTGGGTGAGACCTGGCTTAAAAAAAGTAACTGTGAGAGGAACCTTGGAGTCCTAGTGGGCAATCACTTAACCATGAGCAGCAGAGACTAAAACATACGAAGAACGGCTGCAGGACTTGGGTTTGGCTAGTCTAAAGAAAAGAAGAAACAGGGGAGACATGGTAACAGTATTCCAGTACTTGAGGGGCTGCCACAAAGACAAGGGGGTCATGTTATTCACCAAAGCACCAGAGAGCAGGACAAGAAACAATGGTTGGAAACTGAACAAAGAGAGAAGCAACCTGGAATTAAGGAGAAATTGCCTGACAGTGAGGACAATTAACCAGTGAATAGCTTGCCCCTAGAAATCATGGGCACTCCATCACTGGAGATTTTTAAGAAGAATCTAGACAGTCACTTGTTGGAGATGGTATAGCTTCTCCTGCTTGAGCAGGGGGATGGATTTGAAGACCTCCAAGGTCCCTTCCAGCTCTATTCTATTCTAAAGGAAAAAACAGTCCAACCTATCAAAAACAGTACTGTAAAAAACAGATTAGAAACACAAGTTAAGGTAGGCAAGGACTTCTGGTTCCGGTTTGCAGTGGAGGCGGTCGTGCGAAGAGTCCTCTCTCTTTGCCGGCCAGTTTCTCTCCGCCAGTAGACCCTGGACAGGGTCGAAAGTCGCCCTGGAGGGGTGACCACCGCTGAGGAGGACACTCATTGACTGCAGAGGGAGCGTCAGCACCCTCCGCAGTCCGAGACAGCTCCTTTGGGCCGACGGGGAAAAGATCGGCCATTAATATGGCCGATCATCTAGCTGCTCCAGCCGAAAGTCACAAGAACAACTAAGCAAAAAGAACCACCGTGGAAGATCCAGGTGAGACCTTTCCTTCCCTCTCTGTACCTCCCTGTGAAAAGCTTCTGGAATTATTTCCCTACTTTAAGAGAGCAGCGTTTGGATACTTGGGAAAATGAACTCTGAGAAAAATAATTAATTTTTACTGACTATTTGAGTTGCTGGATTTTGGGGATCCTGAAAAAATCTTTCCTGTGAAGATGGATTTTCTTTCTCTCTGCCTGCCTTTCTTTAGCTTAAGTGGAAGCCTTTAGGGAGGGGGGTGGAGTGTTTTTTCCTCCCCCCTTCTGTACATAAGCGTGGTTTAAGCTATTTTATTTGTACTTATTTCTTCAAAGATATTTTTCTATGTTTAGAAAAGCCATTTTAATTGTATTGTTTATTTTAAAACATTTTTTCCCTTCATTCTGGGCTGTCTTTTGCTGCTTAAAGCTTTGGCAACAAAGTATCTGTTCTAAGCTGAGAACTTTCGCTTCCCTTTGTCAGGTGTTTATTCAGTTTAACAACTTGGCTCTAAACCCAGACAATTGGCTGTACGCCCAGACATTCCTATCTGACTTTGAAACCAGCTGAAAGAAGGTTTATTTCTCTCTGTTTTTTTCCTTTTCTCTCTCCCATTATTTTAACTTGACTTTACAGTACAAATTATATATCTCAGATATATGGACCTTCTCTTTTTCTTGGATTACAAACATTTCTATGAAGAATTGACTTTCAAGGCACCTCTTTTTTTATTACTATTCTTTTTCCTTTGCGAAGATACTATAAATTGGATTACAAATTGGATATTTTTTTTTATAATATTGACTTTGGTTTTTTTCTTTTTCCTCCTTGTCTTGCTTGGCCTTTTTGCTTTTTTAAAATTTTTGTTTGGATATTATATTTTATAATATCCCTATTATAGAATTTTTATTGTTATATTTACCCTCCAAGCTGAACCTTCACCAAAAAACTAAGATTATTCTATTACTGAAATGGAGTTTTACCCATAGCTTGGCTATGGACCTATACTAGAAAAAATTTTGGAACTTAAAGAACAAAGGATTTTTAGAATGAACATTAAAGATGATGCTCCAGAACTAAAAATTGAATCCCAAATTTTGACGGATCAATTTATAGACCAAGGAACAACAGAGGAAGAACAGATCAACCCCAAAGAGGCCGGCATGCAACTACATATACAACTTAACAAGATGGAGGAAATATATCCACAATCTATTGGTAAATGGATGCTGGGAAGAATTCACGAATTTACTGAAGAAGTGAATGCTAGAATAAATGCTTTTATTACAAAACTTCAAATTGACTTCCAGATTCCAACTGACTACCCCACAATTCAAACAATAATAGAAGAGGAACAAATCAACATAGAGGAAGATATCATACAATCTCATATACAAGTTATTGAGAACCTCGATGACCAAAGGCGGATTTCAATTAAAATGTCAACGCTGTTAATATAGGATATTATTGCTTTGACAAGATATGCAGAGCTGTCTGGTATTTTTAGAGTTAATTCAGATGACATAGAAAGGGAGGAGATTTATCAGGAAAGCGCAGGAGAGGAATGGAAGTGAATCTTTGGCCTCCAGCCTAATTGGAAGACATAATTTATGACTGTAAAATAAGGGAGGGGTTTAGCAAGTAAAGATAGATGCAAGCCAGAGAAATTCAGTTTCTGGCATCCTTCCATGTATGTGCTGAAGTTATGTTTGCTATTAAAAAGATTCTTAAAGGAAAACAATGCCTAGTTTCTTTTAAAAGCCTCTTTCTTTGGAACCATAACATCATGCCAGAAACCTAAACCTTTTCAAACAACTGGAGGTGCATTACCCCCACCTCTTTCTCCTAGGCTGGAGTGAGAATGACAAGAATTCAGGAGGAGGACAATCTATCATGAAACGGGAGTTGTTGAAAACAACCCGGCAGCTGCTAATATCCCAGAGGGGGAGGTAACAGACAGCATGCTGTGGGAAGATGAATTTTGGCAGACGAATGAAAATCGGTGGACAGACAATGGACAAACTGCCACTCAAGGCCTGGGTGAGTTACTGGAAATGTCTCAAACCCCAGAGGAGAGAGACAGAAGTCCACTCCTGCAGAGAGAAGCCTACAGCCCCTCCATTTCGTATCAGACAGCCTTTCAGACCCTGTCTTCCTCTATCAGGGACTCCAGCACTGAAGAGAGAGGGAACCCCAGTCTGAGGCCTCTGCAACAGAGGGGAGTGTGGCATTCGAAGCAGGCAGAGAGTAACCAACTTCTGAACTTGCCACAGGTAATAGAAACCTTGCAACAGCTTGGGGTGGTGGAGGGTCCAGGAGATCAGCAGTTGGTGGGAGAATGACCACAGCAAGGAGATTGGCCCCAACCCCCGAATGTGCAACCCCTGGGCATAAACCAGCAACCAGGATGGGGCCAGCAGCAACAGCCACAGTGGGGGGCCCAACAGCCTATAATTGCTCCACCTTTCAGAGCAACCTTTGATGGGGACCCAGAGAAACTGATTTTTTTCCTCAATCAAATACGCTCTCACTTGAATCGCTGGGCTTATCTCTACCCGGACCCAGGGGCTATGGTTGATGTGATTGCATCCAGCCTAGAGGGAGAAGCATCCGAATGGCTGAACAATTTATATAATGAGCAAGCCCCAGAATTGGAAGACCCCCACCTCTTCCTCCTGGGTCTGAAATAAAGATTTGAGGACCCATCCCTTGACCTAAAAGCAAGAGAACAAATCCACAAAATAAAACAAGCCGGCAGGCCTACCCTGGAGTACGTGCGAGAGTTTTGCAAGATAGCAGGTTGGATAGGGGGGTGGCCAGACCAGTCCCTAATCCATCACTTCATTGAGGGATTAGATGATCACCTCTCTCAGGCCTGCATTATTCGAGCAGTACCTGATCAACTGCATGAGTAGTACCAGACAGCGGTGAAGCTAGACGTTCAGCTCACCCAGTATAAGAAGCCTCACCCACCTGAATCCGAGCAGCAACCAGAGCAACCTGAACAACAATCACCCCCACGAAACCCTCCGACTACTGCAATGGATGAAAGACCCAGGCCACCTGCAGGCCCATCAATTAAGTGTTTCTGGTGCGGAAAGAAGGGACATCGAGCAGCAAACTGTACGGTCCCCTACCCCCAACTGCAGAGCAGTCCAGAACCAGCGGCGACAAGGAGACCTGCCCAGGGGCAAATGAGAGAAAAATCCAACCGGGCCACGCAAGCACCTGTTACCCAGATTACACCTCCCACACAAGAGGACGCCGGGACTCCAGGTGGACCCACCCCTGCTCTACCCTCCTTTGACGGTGACGACGAAGGAGAGAATGACCCGATGGTGAGTTGACAAATCCCATCTTTTTCACTGCCCGCCAAACTTATAATCCCTAAGTCGGGGGCACAAATAGACTTAAACGTACTAATCGATTCTGGATGCACCCAATGCATTATTAGCCTACCCTTTGCCATGAAAATGGACATACGGGCAAAGCAACTCTCCAAACCTGTGAGGTTCGAGCAAGCTGATGGCTCCCTGATGGGAGGGACTTTAGTCACACAATTAACTGAGCCCTTATGCCTAGAAATAGGTGCGCACTGGGAATTTATTCGGTTCCTGGTGGCCCCAAAAATGACTGAGACTGTGATTCTAGGCTTAGCCTGGTTGGACAAATGGAAGCCATTTATCTGGTGGGAGAAAGGAACGAGAACTGTGAGACTACCTATAGGGCCTGAGCCTCCCACTGATTCAACTGACGTTGCGGGACACTTTAGGCCACCTAATGAGCGAGCACTCATAGCTGCCTCACCAGATGAATCACTCATCCCCAATGAATACCGGGACTTAGCAGAGGCATTTAGTGAAAATGAATGCGATGTCCTACCCCCTCACAGGCCCAATGACTGCTCTATCGAACTCGTGCCAAGAGCCAAGCTCCCACGCCCAAGAATGTACGCTATGTCCCCCCTCGAAATGGAAGAGATGCAGCAATACGTGAATAAGAACCTAGTGAGGGGGTTCATTGAACGGGCCAAATCAACCGTGGGAGCCCCCGTGTTATTTAAAGAAAAAAAAGATTGCTCTCTTCGTCTCTGCATAGACTATAAGGGTCTCAACGCTGTGAGTGTGCAAAACAAATACCCCCTCCCCCTCCTACAGGACTTATTAACTCATCTGGCTAAGGGGAATGTTTTCACCAAATTAGACCTGAGAGAGGCATATTACCGAGTGAGAATAAAGGAGGGAGACAAGTGGAAGACTGCCTTCAACTGCCCCATGGTGAGCTATCAATTCAAGGTCATGCCATTTGGACTACAGGGGGCCCCAGCCGTATTCATGCAGCTGATTAATGAGGTTCTACATGATCACCTATACCAGTGGTTCTTAACCTGGGCGATATCACCCCCCAGGGGGCGATTTCATTTTTCAGGGGGGCAATGGAACGAAAAGGGGTGACGCGAGGGCGAAGGAACGAAAAGGAGGCGATGTGGGGGCGATGGAGTGAGAAGTTTTGGGGACACTTTTGAGCCTTCCCACTTGTGCCTCTCTCTCTCTCTCATACGGACTTGCAGGCTCATGCGGGCTCAAGCTGCAGGCCGTGGGGCATCTGCGGAATGCCCCGCCTGTCGGCTGCATCGCCAAGCCTCCCCTCTCTCCGCTGGCGTCCCCGTGCTTAAGTCGCGGGGCGTCCACAGAATGCCCCCCGTCAGCTACATCGCCAAACCTTCTCCCGCGCCGCCGGCGTCCTCGGTCGGAACCGTGGCAATGATCCGCCTCCCGCCGGGACCAACGCCGGAGTTTCCTGTGCCGCTGGTAGGTCCGTCGCGCTGGAGGAGCTGGGGCTGCTCCGTACCGCACAGCGCTCCCGGCGATCTGCAACCCACCAGCGTCTGGCTGTGCGATGGGCTGTGCGATGGCCGCTGGATGCTGGGCAGTTGACTGGGGTGGAACAGCGGGGTGGGGGGGCTGCCCAGGGAGCAGCCCAGGGATGGCCCAGGAAGCGATGCCCCAGCCTGGACTGCTGACTGGACCAGCTCAGGGAGACGCACTTTACATAGCCTTCCCCCACCCTGCTGTTCCGCCCCAGACAATCGCCCAGCATCTGGAGTTTGGCTGTGAAAAGCAGCCATTCAGGACCCAGCCTCCCTTCCGCCTCCATCCAGCGCAGGCGTTTCTCCCTAGCCGCATCTAGTATTTGCATAAATTGAAGAATTATTTCCTATGTTGTGATTGAGAGGTTATGTTGGGGAAGGGGGGCGATGACAACTTCCTCATTGGCTTAAGGGGGCGATTCATTCAAAAAGGTTAAGAACCACTGACCTATACAAAGGGGTTCTGGTGTACCTCGACGATATCCTTATATACAGCACGAATATGACTGATCACATAAAGCTGGTGAGAGAAGTGTTAAAGAAACTATTGAATGCCAAGCTTTATGCCAAACTGTCAAACTGTGAATTTCACCAGACCCGATTAGATTACCTCAGCTACAGAATCTCCAATGAAGGCATTGAGATGGATCCAGCCAAGGTGAAAGCTATAATTGAATGGCAGCCCCCCAAAACCCGCAAATAGCGCCAGAGCTTTCTAGGTTTTGCCAACTTCTACCGTCAATTCATCCCCTCTTTTGCCAAGATTGCCTTACCCCTTACAAATTTACTCAAAACAGGCAAAAGAGGAGGGAAGCTGCGACCGGGCCAACCACTAGCATGGACTATGAACTGTCAAACAGCTTTTGAGAATTTAAAGAGACTACTTGCTGCCGAACCGGTCCTAACGCACCCCTGCCTAGGGGAGCCCTTTGTAATTCAAGCCGACGCCAGTGATATGGCAGTTGGAGCTGTATTGCTTCAAAAGAACAAGAATGGAGTCCTGCAACCCTGCGCCTACACCTCCAAAATATTTACGGAAAGTGAACGGAGATGGGCAATATGGGAGAAGGAGGCCTTCGCAATTAGATGGGGGCTGTTAAACTGGCGACACTACCTGGAGGGGAGCAAGGTGCCATTCGAAGTATGGACAGATCACAAAAACCTAGAGGCACTGAAAACTCCCCGAAAATTGTCCCCAAAGCAAGTATGGTGGGCACAGTACTTTAACCGCTTCAACTTTACTTAAAGTACATACCAGGGGAAAAAAACTTCCTAGCTGATGCGCTATCGAGATTGCCCCAATACAAAAGCGAATGTGAAGAAGTCAATGAGGCGATTATCTCCAGTCCACAACCTGCTGCACAAATCACGCCTCGCAGGGTCCCAAATCCTGATGACCCTGGAGCAAAGAAAATAAAACGAGAGCTCCTCACTGATCAATGGTTCAAAGATAATCAAACCTCCTTGACGTGCTGGGATGGTTTGGCTTACAAGGGGGGGAAACTGTATTTGCCCGAATCCCTCCGTCTTAATGCTCTCAAACACAGCCATGATGTGAAAAAGGCTGGACACTTTGGATATCTAAAAACTCTACATCTCACCCGCTGGCAATTTTGGTGGCCGGGACTGAAACGGGATGTGGAAAACTATGTAAAGAGTTGTACCGTATGTGCCACAATGAAAAGAATCCCAGAGAAAACCCCTGGGTTACTGCAGCCGGTGGCAGACCCTTCCCAACCTTGGGAAGAAATAGCCATGGACTTTATCATAGACCTACCTGAAAGTAGAGGAAATACTGTCATCTGGACTGTAATAGACCTGTTTTCAAAGCAGGCTCATTTCATTGCCTGCAAAGGACTCCCATCTGCTCAACGACTGACTAAATTGTTCCTGAAACACATCTACCAGTTGGAAGGGACCTTGGAGGTCATCGAGTCCAACCCCCTGCTCAGGCAGGAAACCCTACACCATTTCGGACAAATGGCTGTCCTGTCTCTTCTTAAAAACTTCCAGTGTTGGAGCATTCACCACTTCTGGAGGCAGGTTGTTCCACTGGTTAATTGTTCTAACTGTCAGGAAGTTTCTCCTCAGTTCCAGGTTGCTTCTCTCCTTGACTAGTTTCCATCCGTTGCTTCTTGTCCTGCCCTCAGGTGCCTTGGAGAATAGCTTGACTCCCTCTTCTGTAAAATAAGGGAGGGGTTTAGCAAGTAAAGATAGATGCAAGCCAGAGAAATTCAGTTTATGGCATCCTTCCATGTATGTGCCAAAGTTATGTTTGCTATTAAAAAGATTCTTAAAGGAAAACAATGCCTAGTTTCTTTTAAAAGCCTCTTCCTTCGGAACCATAACATAAAACACCTACGATGCCAAAAGCAACAGGAATTGATTTGCAAATACGAGGCATTGAGAACTGTGACAACATGGATAATCAACGAGTAACTACCACATTGAACAAGATTGACTATACAGTGCAGACAATATTGGAAAAAAGAGAAGAAAAATATGATCAGACTGAATTGTTGAGAAATATGTACAATTAAATATTAAGATTTGAGGATTTAGAGGCTCTTTTATGGAAACCTGCTTGGCACAAAAAGAAAGCTAGAATTAGGTTTAAAAATGAGAGTTAAAATTTTATCTGATGGGTTAAAAAGGCTTTTAGAGATTTTGACTGAGTTAATACTACTGAGATGAAAATTATTGATTTGACTATGGTTGGGAAATGTAATATGGAAAAGGTGGTAAACAAGAAGTTAATAGAAGAAGAAATAGAATATAGACGTGAAATGAAATAAGAAGGTGTTTTTTGGAATAATATTTTTTTTTATAGGTACAATGATTTTGATAGGATTTAAACTTTATGTAATATGGATTGATTTATAATATATATATTTGAAATAGAGTAGAATAAGAAATAGAATGTAATTGGGAAGTATAAATAGAATGGTTGGAATAATATGTACATTTTAGAAACAATTTATATTTTACGAAATAAGGGAAATTGGATACCCGAAGTGTAAACTATGTGTTTATTTAAGGCTAAATTGGAACATGGTAATTGTAAGTTAGTTAAGCTTGAAAACAGGATTTGGCCTGATATAGGTGAAATATTATTGATATTTTTTTCTGATTGACTAAATTCTATTTAGAAATGTATTAATTCGATTATATTATATCAATTGAGGGAAATAGAGAGGGAACTTTTAAAGAATTAACTTGAATTATATATGTAGGATTATGTTTCTCCCTTTCTTTTATGGATGATTGATTACCCTATCTCCACGATGATTCTTAAGCACTTTGATGTAAAACCCAAAAAACACCCAATAAAACTTGTTTTTTTAAAAAAAAGATAGGCAAAAAAATGATAAGTGAGCACCTGTCCACCCTAGACAAGTTCAAATCACCAGGACCAGATGGACTACACCCCAAGGTTCTGAAGGAACTGGCAGATGTGATCTCAGAACCACTGAACTATATCTTTCAAAGATCCTGGAACACCAGGGATCTACCAGAGGACTGGAAAAGAGCTGATGTAGTTCCCATCTTCAAAAAAGGAAAAAAAAATGGATTCAGGAAACTACAGACCTATCAGCCTGACTTGAATACCTGGGAATATCCTGGAAAAGATCATCAAGCAACAAATCAGTGAACACCTAGAGGTAAACCAAATCATTACCAAAAGCCAACATGGGTTTGTCAAAAACAGGTCATGCCAGACAAATCTTATTGCATTCTTTGACCAGGTGACAAAATTAGTGGACCAGAGGAATGCTGTGGATATAATTTACTTGGGCTTCAGTATGGCATTTGATAAAGTAGACCACAACCTACTATTTGATAAGCCCTGCTCCAGAAGATAGGCTTAAGATATAGAGGGATCTTGACAGACCTGAACATTGGGCGCTATCTAACAAAATGAAATTTAATTGGATGTCTTAGTCTCAGTTTGAATCCTAGCAAAAACTAAGTAGCTGTGGATGATTGGTCCTCTCAGTAGTGAGGACCTTCCCTCTTTGGTCCTGCATGATGTTGCACAGCCATGCTCGGGACTGCTGTGCAATTTGGTGTCTTCCTGGACTTTCAGCTGCTGCTCAAGGAACAGATTAGTAGCTATGGCCAGGAAGGTCTTTGTAGAGCTTCAGTTTGTGAAATGGGATGATACTGAACTGTGGAAAGTCTGGACATGCATGAGAGCAACAGAGGAGACAGAGACAAGAGTTGGAGGCAGGAAGTCTGCAGTTGTTGGGACCTGACCCAGCAGTGGAGATGGAGCTGAATATGAAGGGGCAAAACCTTCCTATGAAAACATCTCACCTGATTTGCCTTTTGTACCTACAACAACATCCACAAGACTATGGGAAGATTCTTTGATTCAGAGAAACATATTGATCGGAAAAGATGTTTGGGGGAAAAAAGGCTAAAGTGAGAATCAAGATATTAGATGATGGGATCTATCAGAGGGAATATTTGAATATTAAATATCTGTTTGAATATGGTTAAAGAAATAGAAAGATTTTAGATATAAATGAATGTCAGTTTAAGAGGGATGAGCCCCTCAAGTAATATAGTATTTTTTCTTTCTTTTTTCCTTTGTGTTTTGTTTTTTGACATGAGAAATATAAAAATGTTGGGATGATTTATATAAAGGAAATATTTTAGATACTTAAGTGAAATTGATCTTGATAAAACTGCGAATGGATAAAAATGTTTTGGTTAAATCCAAAAGGTTAGATAATTGGATTTATTAAATGGAACACTTAAAGATTAAACATATGCTTGAATATGGTTAAAAAGAAGAGAAAAATTCTGGATATAAATGTACATTAGTCTAAAAGGGATATGTATTTTAAGTAGTATACTATTTTCTTATTTCTTTTTCTTTTTTTTTCTTTTTTTAAGATATGAGAAATATAAAAGTATTGGGATGGCCTGTATGAGGAAAAAGACTTAAATACTTAAGTGTAATGAAAATCTTAACCAGCTAGAATGTTTTGAATATTGTGGGGAAAACAAATTTAAATAAGAATTTTAAACAGGATCTATGATAAGGCAATCAAGATGATCAGTTAGATCAGCTTTATGTTAGTATGGTTATCAGTTGCAGAAATATTAGAACAATCTATATATTTAATTGTTATTTATCCAAATAATAAGAATTGTATTAATTTAAGGTTGGCAAAAGAGAACATTTTTGGAAGAAGAGAACATCAAGTAAAGCTATTATGTGGACTATAGAATTATAGAAACTAATTGTTATTGATTGTTTTTTAAATATAAACCCAGACAACATGATGTTTACCAAATATTAAGGTGATAATATAAAAATAAATAAATTAGACATATTTTTTTAAAAAATAATGGAACCAGCAGGACCGTCTTGTCCAAACACTTTTGGTCCAAACAGAAGAATATGAAGGTGCCCGGGCCTGGCTTTTCTGTGGCTGGCCCTGTTCTCTGGAATCCCTTCAGAAATTGGAGAAAAAAATATATTCTGGGATACATTTGGTGTCTGAACGCTTGCTCTCAGTTTTATTGGTCCTCTAATTGTTTACACATTAACTGAAGACTGTTTTGAATTACAAATGAACAAAGGAAACAAAGGAAACAGAGCTAAAACGCAGTGCAGGTCTCCATAGCTCTCCATTGCAGGCACCCTGTCAAGGAACTGCAGGGCAGCTGCCCAGATGAAGTCGGAGACACTGACACAGAAGTCAAAGGAACAAACCATCAATCTGATACAGAGAATATATTGCACTGAAAGGTGCAGAAAGAGGATATACCTTTATGAAAACCAAGAAGTGATTTCTGTCAAGGAATTGTAGGGCAGTGGTCTAGATGAAGTCGGAGACACTGACACAGAAGTCAAAGGAACAAACCATCAATTTGATACAGAGAATATATTGCACTGAAAGGTGCAGAAAGAGGATATACTTTTATGAAAACCAGGAAGTGATTTCTGTCAAGGAATTGTAGGGCAGTGGTCTAGATGAAGTTGGAGACACTGACACGAACTTGCAGTCCTTTATATCAATATATTTAAGATTCAAATTTACAGCAGTCTTTGCCATCATCTAGAAAAGGAAGAACATAAGATAGGAACACAGGAGCATCATGAGGTAAATTAGACAGCATTAGATTAGTGCACACTGAAGAAAAAAAGGCGGGAAAAAGGGAAACTCCCCCTTTACACCCACAGCAACCAATCACAGTGCAGATTGCCTCAGGCATGAGTCAGCACTCTCTAACTAATCAACTACAAGTGTGTGTTCTGGCCTATTGTACACTTTATTGTTCCAGCTACTAAATTAAAAATAGCCTAACACACCCTTTTCCTCCATCAAATCCATTCCTCGCAAAATAGTCCCCTTTGCTTTTTTTTTTCAGTTTGTTTTGAAAAATTTTCATCAACTCCCTCCAACCATGACTTTCTTAGCATCCATTTAACCAAGTTTGATTATTCATTGAGGTTCATTCCTCATAACAGATTGTCCACTATGTTTCTACATCTGTTTAAGACAGGGGTGTCAAACTGCTGGCTCGTGGGCTAGATGCATCACAGCGAAACCCCGCCCACCCCATTGCCGGCTATGGCTAAAAAGTCGCGATATGTCGTGACACGTCACATGAGGTTGCGAGTTTGACACCCCTGGCTTAAGATGTCTCATGATTGTTCCACCCCTTTCCACAATTTTACTACACGCTCTACATTCATCGACCTAGAGTTAAAGCCTGAATTGTTCCAGATGGTCACTGGGATACAAAATTCTGCAGCTGTCTGACAAGGGCCCCATATGAATTGTTCATTAGATGTCTATATATTTAAAACTAGAAACACGGATCACCAAGACTGAAAATTTATTAAAACTGAGCTTTCATCAGCGCCTGCTGACATCGTCAGAGTGTAAGACAGGATTGGGGAACAAGTTCTTATAGTCTCTGTGAAACCAGTAGTTTAGCTAATGAGCGTGTTATGGGTCTGTTCAGCCCCCACCCTCCCATAATCAATTGCATTGTTCCTGTTTCCGTCAAACCCGTTGACATCTGTTGAGTTTTGGTGCTCTGCCTCTCTCTGCTCGCCCTGCCCACAGGGAACATTCGTCCTGCCGCCTGCAATCATCCTGATGCTCATCTGACATTTCTGTCTGCACTGCTGTCGTTTCAGCCAGTCATTGCTCTCTGGTGCTGGCATTGCCATCCACGTTGGTCAATTTTCCTCTCCTGCTGTCCATGGGTTCGGTCTGCCTCCTCATTGTCTCTTGCTGTGATGATGTATCAGTTGATGAGAGGTTACGATCCTCTATTCCCTTGTGCGTGTGGGGGGGGACGTGGTCATTGGTTCATCCTTTCAGTCATCCTGTGTGATGATTCATAATGGCGTAAGCTGGTAGTAACTCGATGTGCCGGTTGATGGAATACTGGTTGGACAACCAAGCCTCTTTTAACAAGCGGCTGCCCTTGGTTGCATCCTAAGCAATGACTCTGGCCTCTGTGAAGTTGAAAGTGTGGTTGTGCTCAGTAGTGTGAGCCCATACCTGGGATCGTTTTTCTTGACATTTAATGGCCAGTTCATGCTCATGGAGCCTTTTCTGGAGGCGTTTTGTGGTCTTCCCAACATAGTTGCATGCACAGTCATTGCAGTTAATTTGGTAGACCACTGCTGACATTTTGCCTGTGGACAGGATTCTTTGGGGTGCATTATTCGTGTGCGAAGGGTTTGGTTGAGTCTGTGCGCCACTCTGATGATGTGTGCTGATAATATTCGTGCCACTGTTTCTGAAATACTGTGGATGTAGGGGAGTATGGTAAAGGTATGCATACTCCTTGGATTTTTCTGTTGCTGTGCTACAATGTGTATTAATTCTGTTGAAGAGTGTATGCAGCTAATTTTGTGGGCAGTGGGGTGGTTGCTGTCACTGTGGAGTATTCTGTCAGTGTGCGTGGCTTTGTGATAAACGCTGGTGGTAAGCGTGCCATTATGCTCACGATGAATCAGTATGTCTAGGAAGGGTAATTCACTTCTTCCTCTGCTATGAATTGAATGTAAATGGAGTTAAGCCTTTCCATGAAACCCATTTTGTCATGGCCACATACCTGGCCCAAAATTTGGGCTTGTAGTCGCTCATCGCCATAAATTCTAACTTCTGCAAAACCGCCTCGGCAATTATTTCCGAGATGGGAGATCCCATCGGTGTGCCCTTGATCTGTTCGTACATGGAGCCGCTGAACGTAAAGTATGTTTTTAGGCAGAAATTAAGAAGCTGTATGTAATCATCTGAGTTCGGTAAACCAGGAAACTGTGGTTCCTCATCCTGCAACAACTCTCTCATGACCAATATAGCCAGGTTTTGGGGAATAGATGTAAAGAGTGATATCACATCGAACGACACCATGACCTCGTCTTCCTCTATCGTTAGTGTCTTTAGCCTTTTTAAAAAGTCTTCGGCCGATTTTACAGTGGTGGAGGTGTTATACACCAGGTGTTGGAGCTGTGTGCTCAGCCACTTTGCCAACCCAAATGTTGGGATGCCTTTGAGTGATACAATAGGATGCAATGGGACACCTGTTATCTAAGAATTACGTAAGGACAACTCAATCGTGATCCTGCTGGCCGATAAAGATAGAGCCACTGTAGTTATGGACAGACTGGAATATAACCAGAAAATCCAGACCTTACTCAGTGATGAAGACGCCTACCGAGTGGTCAAAAAAGACCCCATGATAACACTCAGGAATCAAATCAACAAGGCAGCCGACAAACTTAACAGACAGGGGAAGATTCATGAGGAAGATTTAAAAATGATCCAACCCAGGGACTCAGCCACAGCATGCATTTATGGACTACCTAAAATACACAAAACAGGTGTCCCATTGCGTCCTATTGTATCACTCAAAGGTTGCAGGATAAATGGGCGGGGCAAGCAGAGAGAGGCAGAGCGCCAAAACTCAAACAGACATCAACGAGTTTGATGGAAACAGGAACGATGCAATTGATTATGGGAGGGCGGGGGCCAAACAGACCCATAACATGCTCATTAGCTAAACTACTGGCTTCACAGAGACTATAAGAACTTGTTCCCCAATCCTGGCTTACATTCTGACGATGTCAGCAGGCTCTGATGAAAGCTCAGTTTTAGCCAAATTTTTATATAACATGCTTGTTAGCCAAACGATTGGCGTTACAGAGACTATAAAAGCGTTATTCTCAATCCTGGCTAGAACTCTGACGATGTCAGCAGACGCTGACGAAAGCTAAGTTTTTAAATAAATTCTTTAGTCTCGGTGATCTGTGTTTTAGTTTTTTGAATATGAATATACCTGAGACTCGTATCTTCAAAACTATTTTAGATAGATATGGGCAAGCAACGCTTAAACATGCCAGACATTGGGAAACTCTGGTCAAATGGAGAATCAACAATCACGAGAAGCTAACCTTCCTCCACCATTGCATCTGTAACAATATCCCGCTGAAGTCACTCTGGAGGAAACCAATCAACACATGGGAGGCTCACGCAGCAGTCCGGCAATACCAGAGACGCATGCTGTATGCGATGATCAATGAGCACCATAGGCAGATCGATGCCCAAACTACAACCATCACAGGACACCATGAGTATTGTGAGATAGTATTATCACAACAACAGTTTGCCACCCTCAACGCACAAATACAAATGAAACAAATTTCAAAATGAAATATCTCCCCAAACATTATAAACATCTTCCTGTCTAGGGTCCAGTGCTTTTGTGAATCTTTTGGGTCTAGGACATTCCAATTAGGTACAGTTTAAAAGAGAACTCAAAACAACCTGTCAGGATCCAGTGATTTTCTATCCTTAGTTTGGATTGAGGTCACAGATGGAACTGATGTGTAGTTTGGCTGATTTCATTCCAGTATTTGATGGCCTGCCACAAAGAAGAGGGCATCAAACTATTCTCCAAAGCACCAGAGGGCAGGACAAGAAAAATGGTTGGAAAGTGATAAAAGAGAATTAAGGAGAAACTTCCTAACAGTGAAGACAATTAACCAGTGGAACAGTTTGCCTTCAGAAATCGTGGGCACTCCATCACTGGACGTTTTTAAGACGTCCAGTGGCTCTTTGAGCATGCGGCTCCCAGCCTCCTCTACCATTTGCAGAGAGAGAGACAGAGAGAGAGGGAGAGAGAGGAAAGAGAGAGAGAAAGAGAGAGGGAGAGAGAGAAAGAGAGAGAGGGAGAGAAAGAGAGAGGGAGAGAGAGAAAAAAAAAAGAGAGAGAGAAAGAGAGAGAGAGAGGGAGAGAGAGGGAGAGAGAGAGGGAGAGGAAAGAGAGAGAGAAAGAGAGAGAGAGAGAGGGAGAGGAAAGAGAGAGAAAGAGAGTGAGACTGAGAGAGAACTCATACACAGCAGCCTCTATTTCTTTTTAATTAAACTCTTTAATCAAGCTCCCCACCCCTTGTGTGCACGTGCGTGTGCGCGCGCACGTTTTGTGGCTCCCAGTGTTTTCTTTTCTCTGGGAAACGGGTCCAAGTGGCTCTTTGAGTGTTTAAGGTTGCAGACCCCTGGACTAGACAGTCACTTGAGCAGGGGGCTGGACTAGAAGACTTACAGGGTCCCTTCCAGCTCCTATTCTATTCTATTCTATTCTATTCTATTCTATTCTATTCTATTCTATTCTATTCTATTCTATTCTATTCTATTCTATTCTATTCTATTCTATTCTACTCTACTCTACTCTACTCTACTCTACTCTACTCTACTCTACTCTACTCTACTCTACTCTACTCTACTCTACTCTATTCCTATTCCTATTCCTATTCCTATTCCTATTCCTATTCCTATTCCTATTCCTATTCTTATTCTTATTCTTATTCTTATTCCTATTCTTTAAAAAATAAAGACTGGAAAAAGTGGGTCTGGATGTCCATTCTGGGATCATGGGGAAAAAATGTGGTTGTTATTGGTAGAAGTCATTAAGTGGTAAGAATACCAGCTCAGTTGCTCAAGAAAAATTGCAAGTGATGAAAATTTAAGGCAACATTACAAAGCACAATAATTAAAGGCTGGGTTTTTCGGGATAAAATGGAGGGAGGTATAAGGTTAAACAGAGTTCTTTCTGGTTAAAACATTTGTATGTGTGAATAGAATTAAAAGGCTTCTTGCAGACCTTTCTAAGTAGGTTACACAGAGTCAGATAGAGTCAACAAAAACAGGAAAACCTCAGCGACATTTTACTTACTATGTGCTTGTTGTGTTTGGATATAGATGGAGTGGAAACTTCTATATTAACCTATATAAACATGACTACATCTTTTCTTACTTTCCTACTTAACTTTCCCCATGAGGTGACTTCTATTGTTCAGATCTGGCCTCAGCACTATAACATAGCATTTGGGGAGAAAGATACAAGTCAGCAGACCAGCCGCAGAGGCCAAGATGGAGAAGATCTCCACGGCCACCATGGACTTCCCTTTGGTGCTCAGATAGGTGGGGAGAAAGGAGACCCAAACGCTGCAGAAGACCAGCATGCTAAAAGTAATGAACTTGGCTTCATTAAAGCTGTCGGGCAGCTTCCTGGCTAGAAAAGCCACTATGAAGCTGATGAGACTCAGGAAACCCATGTAGCCCAGAAGAGCATAAAACATGATGGTTGAACCTTCATTGCATTCCATCACAATTTCTCCTATCACAGAATGAAAGTCCAAATTACTAAATGGGGGCGAGACTGCCAGCCAGGAGGCACAAAGAACTGTTTGCATGAGGGGACAAGCCAAGACTATGACCAGTTGTTTCCCTAGGAGTTTTCTTGCCCTGTTTCCTGGCTTTGTAGCCATGAAGGCCACAACCACAGTCAGAGTTTTTGCCAACACAGATGAAATGGCAATGGAGAAGACGATGCCGAAAGCGGTTTGTCTGAGGAGACAGGTGAGGTTCCTTGGCTGCCCGATGAAGAGGAAGGAGCACAGGAAGCAGAGCAGGAGGGAGACCAGGAGGATGTAGGTGAGATTGCGGTTGTTGGCCTTGACGATCGGTGTGTTGCAGTGTTTGATGAAGGCTGCCAACACAAGGCTTGTGATCAAAGAGAAGAAAAGAGCTAGACAAACTAAAATGAAGCCGAGTGTATCCTCATAGGAGAGAAAGTTCATGGTCTTGGGAATGCACAGGACGTGATTCTTGCTTGGGTGTTGGTCTTCTGGGCAGGGGATGCACCGAGCCGCATCTGGAAGAACAGGAGCCAGCTGACATTAGTCAGAGAATCAGGGATTCTCTTTGAGGGGAATTGTTTTCCCAGCGAAAGAAGTGAAATGTCCCATGCTCTCCATCTCTTTATTTCTGCTACACATAATACAGAAGGCTCTAGAAGAATCAATCTCAGAAGATGTAATAGCAGCTATTAACTCTTGAGAGTAATTATTTAATGAATTAATTTGTTTTATTTTATTATTACATTTTGAAATTCCCATCTCCCACACCAAGGGACTTTGGGCAGTGTTCAATAAAATATTAAAACATATAAAAAGTATATAAAAGTTAAAACTGCAGCTAATAAATTAAAAAAGGATGTATTCAATGGACCACTCTTAAAAATTCTGAACAATTTCCATGTTGATTAGCTCAACTGATTTGCTACCTCATATTTTCTCTAATTCCTCCCCAGGAAGCCATGCCAGACCTCCTCATTCCTGCTTGAGGGTCTCCTTGAGCAACTTGCCTGTTTCATTAGAAATGGTCCCTTCTGGGCAAGAAACGCATCCGTAGCAACAAGAATGCTTCCCCTCTGCAACGTTCCTGGCTTGTCCTGGAAGGCAGTGCTTCACACAACGGGAGAAAGGCTTTGTCTGAAAGGAGAGAGGTTAGGAGAGGTTGAGGGAAGACATTGCAAACATTCAGCTTGGAGCCCCTCTTCTTCCTTCCACTGAATAAAATTTTCACCATACCACTCCAACCTGGTCCTTCCTCTCAGCTTTCCTTAACCCTGAAAGAAGCATCTAGTCCCCACCTGCTTAGCCCACACAATGGCATCAGGGTCGATGCTGAAATCTTCAGCTGAAGGAGCCTCCGGATCAACCCATCCAACTTTCTGCCGAAGGATTGTCATATTTGCAAAGACGACCCAGTTGAGGATATCAAATCCTGCATATTTCATCCCGGTTTCTGAAAAGGAGACTTCATCCCCAGCAGTGTTATTGAAAAGGACGTTTTTCAAGAAGGTGTGGATCTGGAATTGCAAAACAAGCAAACAAGCAAACAAAATGTCCATGAAAGTGAAGAGAGAGTTCACCCCGGGTGTCATGGCGACACGGATGAAAGAAACTGGAGCTCCAGTTTCCTAGTCCGATTTCGCTTTGTCTGGAGACCCAAAGAAGTCAGAAAGTCACCCTGGAGAGGCAATGAGGAGGAAGGGAAACCTTGGGAGTTCAGAGCCAATGGCGGTTGGCCCAAATGGACCGAGGAAACTCTTCAAACAGGTGGGAGAAAGGCTGCTAGCAAATACGCAGACAGCTGAAGCCACAGACAGCCCGGGAAGAAGTGAAGAGCCGTGGCAGTGCCGCCAAACAGCTGACTGTCAACAACGTGTTTGATCTGGGTGAGATTCTTCTTTATTTCTCTTCCCTATAGACTTTTAAAATATAATTCTCTGAGTTGGATAACTTTTAAAAGTAAAAATCCCCAGGAAGACTTGGGAAGAAGGGAGTTAAAAGTGGCAAGAAATCTGGAATGGGGGAATGAATATAAGGAATATAAAAAATATGCAGAAAAGATTTGAGACTGATTGAAAAGAAAAAAATGATAACCTGTTGTTTGGCTAACTTTTTTGATTTGGGAAGATTTTTTTTCTTTGTTGTGAAAGAGCATTTTAAATAAAAGTTTTACTACTGGATAGAAACACTATAACTAATGAGGACATCTAGTAGTGAAGAAAGATACTACAATAATACAGAAAAAATCAGAAGAGTGATGACCTTGAAACACCTGTGCTAAACAAAGAACATCCTGTGTTTCTACAAAAGAAAAAACAAATATTTTTTTAACTACATCCTTCAACTTTAGACATAACTATTATAGAAACTATTGAAACAGGGTTTTTTTTCTTCCTTTTTCTGTTTTCTTTTTTTCTCTAATATCTTTGAACTGACAGAAATATTTGGATGAGACTTATGCAGTTGGTGTTTTTTATTTTGCTGGATTACAGCTTAAAGTAGTTGGCTTTTTTAAAAAACTTGGATTAGCCTAAAGCAGTTGGCTCCCTTTTAAACCTGGATTATAGCCTAAAGCAGTTGGCTCCTTTTTAAATTTGGACTATAGCCTAAAGCAGTTGGCTCCCTTTTAAACTTGGAATATAACCTAAAGCAGTTGATTCCCTTTTAAACTTGGATTATAGCCTAAAATAGTTGGCTCCTTTTTAAAGTTGGATTTTAGCCTAAAACAGTTGGCTCTTTTTAAAGTTGGATTATAGCCTAAAGCAGTTGGCTTTTTTTTCTCTCCCTGTGGATTTACAAAATCTGCCTGATTGAACAATGAATGCAACAAACTTTACTAAAATTACAAAAAAACCTGCTTCTGCACCCTCTTCTGGAACGTCTAGTCCAGCAAGTCAGGGATCTATTGAAGCAATGTTACAACGAGAGAAGGCAAACAATCTCCAAAAACAGATGTATGCGACTTTACAACTAATGCAAGAAATGGTGCAGAAGAATAATCAAGAAACAAAAAGCAACCTTGATAAGCTAAATGAACAAATGCTTGACATAAAGACACAATTTGAGGTTCACCAACAAATGATCCTTAAAAATGAACAAAGAATTCAGAAGATGGAAGATCAATGAGAAGATACTGGGGAAAAAATTGAAGCACTAATGACAGAGAATGAAAGATTAGAACAAGCAAATCAAAATCTAGAAGGGGCAGTGGCTGCTCTGGAAATGGAGAAGATGGTACATTATTTGAGATTTCAGAACATACCTGAAGATAAAGAGGAAAATATAGCAGAAGTGATTATTAATCTATTAGCAGAGGCCCTAGAAATGGAAAGATCGGAGATGCAGCAAAAAGTGGATGAAATATTTAGAATGAATTCAAGTTACGCAAGGAAACACAAATTGCCCAGAGAAGTCCATGTAAGATTTATGAAGAAAACAATGAGGGATGAGATATTAAGAAGAGTTAGAGATGATCCATTACAATACAAAGAAAAAGAAACAGTAGTGTTGAAACAGATTCCCAAGAGAATAAGGGATACTCGAAGACAATATCATTTCTTGACTACAAAGCTGATTGCAAAAGGAGTAAATTTTAGATGGTTGATGCCAGAAGGGATTTTAATCAATTGGAATAACACAAGATATCGTTTGGACTCAATGTGGAAGGCAGAGGATTTTGATGAAAGATATAGAGCATTTCTGGGAGAAAGAACACAATATCAACAAGAGGATGGAAAAAGCCAGAAACTGACAGAACAAACAATAGAGGAAACAATTACACAGGTGGAAGAGGAAAAAGAGAAGATGAATCAAGAAGATGAGGGAATAGTAAGAGAGCAGAAGATTACGAGATCAACAAGACCTAAATATAAGTAAACCAAAACGGAGAAGGAAAATTTAATTTTTTCAGTGAATATAAATGGATTGAATTCCCCATCAAAAAGGAAAAGAATTTTCAAACAACTACAGAAATTAAATATTGATATAATTTATTTGCAAGAGACACACACACAAAAACAACATCATACATTTTTGGAAAATCCAAAACTTGGAAAACTTTATTATACATCAGCTCAACAAAAAAAAGAGTAGTTATATATGTTAAAGAGACAGTAGATTCCAAAATGATTTATGCAGATGAAGAAGGGAGAATATTAATGGTAGAAATATTTTTAAATCAAAAACAGATACTTTTGATAGCAATATATGCACCAAATAATAAACAAGAAGAATTCTATCAAAACCTTCACAGAAAAATAGTAGAAATGGAATACCAAAATATATGCTTAATTGGGGATTTCAATGCAATAGTAGACGGGACATTAGATTATAAAAGCAATAAATCAGGGAAACAAGGAAGAAAAAGATTACGTAAGACTTTTTTCAATATGATAAATTGGTATACAAGATATCTGGAGAGAAACGAATCCAGGAAAATCACAATACACATTTTATTCTAATACTCATAAATCTTGGTCTAGAATTGATATGACATGGACGACGCCTGAATTAAGAGTTAATATGCAGGAAATTGAAATAGAATTAGGTACTTGGGCAGATCATAACCCCTTAAAAATGGTGTGGAAAGGAAGGCAGAAAAAATTAAGATGGACTTTGACTCAATCTATATTAAAAGAGAAAGAATTTATAGACTTAGCAACAAAAGAAATGGAATTTTTCTTCAAAGAAAATAAAAAAGATACAACATTACAAAATGTATGGGATAAAGCCAAAGCATATTTTCGAGGCATAGCGATAACATATATGGCGAAAAAAATAAAGAAAAGAGACAACAATGTCAGTTGTTAAGAGAAGAATTAAAAAAAATAGAACTTGAATTACAAACAAACCCACAAAAGAAAATATTGAAAAGACAAATGGAAATAATAAAACATAAATTAAATTTAATAGAATCAGAAAAATTGGCACAACAAATTAAAAGGGCAAAGCAAAACTTCTTTGAAAATGCAAACAAACCAGAAAGATGGTTAGCTCATAAACTTAAAAAAACAGAAGGAGAAAAAATTGATAAACAATTTAGTAGATGAAAAAGGCTGTTTACAATTTAAAAATGAAGCAATGAAAAAGATAATTAAAGAATACTATGAGAAACTGTACAACAAGGAAGAAACTCCATGGGAGAAAATGACTCAATATATGGAAGAAAATAATTTACCAAAAATTCCAGAAAACTTTAAGACTATGTTAAATGAAAAAATAGCAATGATGGAATTGACAGAGGCAATAAAAAGACAAAAAAATGAAAAAACACTGGGACCAGATGGACTCCTGGCAGAGTTTTATAAATGTTTACAAGATATATTAAGTTCACCATTGAAAAATGTATGTAATGAACTTCTATTGGAGGCAAAACTCCCAAATACATGGACAGAAGCTAATGTTCCTTTGATACCAAAAGAGGACTCAGATCTGACCCAGATCAAAAACTATAGACTGATATCATTACTGGATGTGGATTATAAAATCTTCACTTCAATAATAGCTGAGAGGCTGAAAAGATTTTTGACTGAATTTATACACCCAGATCAAAATGGATTTTTGCCAAAGAGACAAATAAAAAAATAATTTGAGGGTAATACTAGATATATTGGAATATTATAAACTTCATCTAGGGAAACAACTGGCACTAGTATTTTTAGATGCCCAAAAGGCATTTGATAATGTTTCTTGGCAATTTATGATTCAACAACTAAAAACAGTGGACTTTGGTCAAAACTTTATAAACACAATTCAGACAATATATCAGAAACAAAAAGCAAAAGTAATTGTAAATGGGGATTACACAGAGAATTTTGATATACGAAAAGGCACAAGGATGTCCATTATCCCCATTGCTATTTATCTTAACTTTGGAAGTTTTAAATAGAAATATTAGGCAAGATCCAGAAATTAAAGGATTGAAAATAAAAGGTGAAACCTACAAACTGCAAGCATTTGCAGATGATTTGGTATTCATTCTAGAGGAATCTTTAGAGACAATTCCTAAACTGTTGGAAAAGATAGAACAATTTGGTGAAATAGCAGGACTAAAGATAAATAGAGAAAAAAATAAAGTGATAGTTAAAATTTTTACAGATAAACAAAAAAAGCAATTATCAGAAAAAATAGAATTGCAAATAGTCAAAAAGGTCAAATATTTGGGAATATATTTGACAGCAAGATGTTCAACAATAAAAGAAGATAATTACATTAAATTGTTAAACCAAATAAAGCTTGATTTGGAAAAATGGAAGAATCTTCAACTGTCGATGTTAGAAAGAATTGCTACGGTGAAAATGAATATTTTACCAAAAATATTATTTTTATTTCAAACGATACCTATAAAACTGGAGAAAAAATTCTTTGAAGATTTAAACTCTCTAATTCAAAAATTTATCTGGCAAGGAAAGAAAACTAGAATTAAATTGAAAATGTTACAAGAAGCCAAGGGAAATGGAGGCTTCGGCTTGCCAGATTGGGTTTTATATTATCAAGCATCAGTGTTAACATGGATAAAATAATGGATTACTCTTAGAAATAAAAGATTGCTGTATCTGGAGGGACATGACCTGCAACTTGGTTGGCATGCTTTTCTATGGTATGGAAAAAATAAAATACATAAATACTTCCAAAACCACTACATTAGAAATGCATTACTATTAACTTGGGAAAAAATAAAATTTAAAATTTATTTGAAAATTCCAGCATGGTTTTCAACAATGGAAGCATTTGTACATCCAAATCTAGTCAGTCTCGATAAAATATAGACATACAAAGATATTCTAAATTCTGAAGGGAACTTAAAATCCAAGCAAGAGATGGAAAATCAGGGCATCGATTTAACATGGTGGTCACATTTACAAATGCAAGTCAGGTATGATAAAGATATTAAACAGTATGGATTTTACAAAGAACAGACTATGTTTGATCAGACATTATTAACTTCTGATGAAAAGTTAATTAAAAAATATACAATTTCTTATTAAATTTCAAAATGGAAGATGAACAAATAAAAGAGACAATGATAGTATGGGCAAAGAATTTTGGATATAATATAGACTTAGCAAAAAGTGGCAAAGTTTGTGGAAAGAAACTATAAATTGACAATGTCAGCTTCATACAAAGAAAACTTATATAAAATGTTTTATAGATGGCATTTGCCACCAACAAGATTAGCAAAAATGTTTAAAAACATGTCAGAGAAATGTTGGAAATGTAAACACAAACCAGGTACTTATTATCATATGTGGTGGACATGTGTTAAAGCAAGGAGATATTGGACAATAATACATACTTGGTTAGAAAAAATGTTAGAGAAACACATAGACTATAAACATGATTTTTTTTTACTAGGTATAATGCCAGAAAAACTTGATAAGCAAAGTACATATTTGATTCTACATGTGATAACAGCGGCAAGAATTATATTTGCACAATATTGGAAGAACGAAGAAATACCACCAGAAGAAGAAATAATCAAAAAAATATTAGACTGCGCAGAAATGGACAGACTTACTTTAAGGTTGAAAGAAAAAGAAGAAACAGAATATTTTCAAACTTGGGACCTATTTTATCAATGGTTAGAGAAAAGATTTAGGGATCAGGAATTTAATTTGTATTAGTGAATAAGATACTCAGACAACACGTTTTTGTTGAATAATTATTATTGAACTCTGTTTAAAAAATAATAATAATAAAACTTTAAAACAAAAAAAAGAAAGTGAAGAGACTTTATATAAAGAGATTTTAAATTGCGATATGCGAAATAAACGTGCTTGGAAATATAAATGAGTAAAACTCTTGTTCCAAATGAGTTCTCTGCAAAATATTTTTGGCTAAGCTGTTAACGCAAGTAATGAATGAGATGCACCAATATTGCATATTGCTCCAGTTCTGGCAAGTGACATTGGTGTCCTTCTTTGGTACAGAAGGGCTTTTATTTACCCTAACCCTAACCCCTGACCCTTGTCTTGATCACCAATTGTACAATCAAGGTACAGTGTGTTTATTTATTGTTTGTTTACATTGACTATTTCAGTTCTGATGCTTTCTTAACAAGTCCAGTCTTGTCTTGTTTTTGAGGCTTAAGCATGTACTCACCACAAATGTAGCAGAAATTAAAAGTGTCTTTAATACACACTTCATCCTATTGACCAAAGCGGGTCCTGAACTTTGAGGGCCTTACAGCTAGTGAAAGTTTTATATCTGTCAGAACCCTATATTTTCATATCATAACCTCCTCGGGTTTTGCCATTCTCTAGGGGGGAGGGGGAGCTGTGGGGCTTTTGTTGTACCAAGTGTGGGGGGGAACGCTTCTTTCGCTGGGCTCTATCGTCTTTGATGTATCTTCTTCGGGGTGTGAATGGAATGTTCCTCCAGGCCATCTGCCTTATCTCCGGATGGAGGGAGGAAGCTGTGGAGACCTAACAACCTTGAGAAGAGGCTCCTTATTGGTTCTTTCCCACAGTGAGTTGACATCTATGGATTGGCCTGTTTGAACCGACCAGATGGAGCGTTGGGGTGGGGTTTCAATTGTTCCTTTAACCTATTGATTCGGGTGGGAAACCCTCAGATCCTGTCTAGATTTCCTGCTGTCTGTACCTGCCAATAAAAGTTCCTTTTGAAATGATGCCGGTTTCAAGAGTTCTGCTTTCTTGGTAGGAGAAGGGAGGCAGGTCCTTACAATATCAGACAGCTACAGTCTTTGACTAATGCTGCGTGTGAAGTTCACACTCACTTCCAAGTGTATTCTGGGTCTCTCTTTGTATGATTCCAGTTGCAAATGTTCAAGAGAAATAGAAAGTGCTGAACTATTGGAAGTTTTCAAAAATAGACTGGACAACCATTTCTCTGGGATGATATAAGGTTTTCCTTGAGCAGGGGGTTGGACTAGAAGACCTCCGAGGACTCTTCGGCCCTATGATTCAATATTCATATCACAGCTGTTCTGTCATGGACGAGACATTTTCAAATGAAAAGATGACTTCAAAATGGAGCAAGCTCTTAATTGATTTCAATATTTGTGGGCTAGCATTACACAATGTACAAACATGCAGAAGTATGGAGGATACATGTGAGCCTCAAGAAAATCCAGAAATGTATAACAGAAGAATAACAGAGTTGGAAGGGACTTTGGAGGTACTACCCCCTCTTCAAGATATATCTTGATATGTTTCAATATATGTAAGTGTCTAGACATCTATTAGGATCCAAATTTATAAATTGCTAGGAAAAAAACTATTGAGAATCTCACCAAGGTAAAGATTGCATGATTAACTGGCTACACAATGTTGATTGAACTATCGAAATAAAGAAATACAAATTCAATGGAAAACTCAATCAGGTCTCCAGCAACTGGCATAATTAGGGAAAAACAGTATAAGACTCTTTTTTCCGCTCTTCCAGGTATGATTGCTAAAAATAGAAATGGAATTAAGAATTTCAAGACTTGTATGAGATTTAAATAAGGGGGAAAATATTAGGGAAAAGACAAGACATTGGAGATCGCAGGCAAAAATTCATGAAACTTAAAAGAGTGTAAAGCTGTTTCCTGGACCAGAAGGGAAGTTCTGAAGAGTTACCTGCCAGGGCTTCACAGAGAGGTGAAGGTGTGGCTTCTTTCTGCCCCTCTTCAATGCCTTTTGTGATTCCAAAGTATACACAGCATGCAATGCATGTGCCACAGAATAGGCAGCATTGTAGATGCTGTAGCTCAAACTGGTCATCTTTCCATCAAAGACAGAGACCGGGAGGGTGTCCAGGTTCTCCTGCCCTGTGCAAACCCTTCGGCCGTCAGGTGAGGCCAGACCTGCCTTCAAAATCTCACAGTCAAATACAACTTCCCACCACTCAGGAAGAAAGACGTCTCCATGGGGTTCATGTGGATTCAGAGCCCAGAGATAATTCTTGAACCCCGGCACTGGGTTTGTGTGGACCGTGAATGACAAAGCACCATGGAGGGATTTTAATTTCACCCAGTCGTAGTGATAGCCAATCGCTGAAAACTCCCATTGGGTGGTCAGGATCCAGACCTTCCCAGAAATAGCGTGATTCTCTTCTTCATAAATGTAGAGGGATACTATAAGGCTTTGCAGAGAATTTGAATCCCCCGAGATAATCACAACCTGAGCATCACTGTTCAAAATTGTCCAAAGCATATCTATTTGATTGCTAGGCAATTCATTAAATATTAAGATTAGGGGCAAGATCTGTTTTACAAATTGTATGCAAATGTCATTCTGGGCAAGGGTGGCATCAAAAATCTGTATGAAGTGGTCACTGTTTTCTGAGTTCTGAACAACTATCCCAATCCAGTTCCATTGGAAATAGAGAAGGAGCCGGACAATGGCTGCATTCTTTAGGTGATACTGAGGATCGATCTGATAAAAGGTGGGGAATCGCCTCTTATCCCTCAAAACTGGATCAGAGAAGCGGTAACCTAGCTGAAGGGAAGGTGGAGATGGAGGAAAAAGAAAAGGTTAAACAAGGAAAAGGGTACCTGTATTTTTTTTACTTGTTGTTGTTAGTTGCGAAGTTGTGTCCGACGCATCGCAATCCCATGGGCAACGTTCCTCCAGGTCTTCCTGTCCTCTACCATCTTCTGGAGTCCATGTAAGCTCATGCCTACTGCTTCAGTGACTCCATTCAGCCATCTCATTCTCTGTCGTCCCCTTCTTCTCTTGCCCTCCATCTTTCCCAGCATCAGGCTCTTCTCCAGTGAGTCCTTCCTTCTCATTAGGTGGCCAAAGTATTTGAGTTTCAACTTCAGGATCTGGCCTTCTAAAGAGCAGTCAGGGTTGATCTCCTCTAGGACTGACCAGTTTGATTGCCTTGCAGTCCAAGGGACTCGCAGGAGTCTTCTCCAGCACCAGCCTTTCTTATCGTCCAACTTTCACAGCCATACATTGCAACTGGGAAAACCATGGCCTTGACTATACGCACTTTTGTTGGCAGGGTGATGTCTCTGCTTTTTAGTATGCTGTCTAGATTTGCCATAGCTTTCCTCCCCAGGAGCAAGCGTCTTTTAATTTCTTGGCTGCAGTCCCCATCTGCGGTGATCTTGGAACCCAGGAAAATAAAATCGGTCACTACCTCCATTTCTTCCCCATCTATTTGCCAGGAATTGAGAGGGCCAGATGCCATGATCTTGGTTTTCTTAATGTTGAGTTTTTGTTACTAATTAATTGGGTATCCTAGATTAATAGGGTATCCTATTCTAGACCCTCATCCCCACAAGCTTGCACCTTCATGAGATGTTTTCTACCAGTCACAGAATTGGCTCTGGGAATTGTTGGCAGTAACCACACAAGGCAGAACTTACAGCATTGACCCTTTCCTCATGTTACATGTCCACATACCTGAGAAATCTTGAAATTGCCAAATATGGTTGCCATCTGGTATGAGGTTCTGGAGTTGAGACCCCCAAGGACAGAGAGAAGATGGTCCTGTGTGTCACACTTATAGTTAGGGAACAATTTTCCCCGAGTGGAGAGCAGAGACAGGCTGACATCTTGAGCCATGCTTCCATACTCGTTATCTTTGTAGATGCGGAAGCCCAGGGTGATGTTGGGGAGAAGCCGAGGGTCTGTGTTGATCTCCTGGATGGCAAATGCCAAGCCCAGGACATGTTGATAGTTTTTGGGAATAGGTCTTTCTTGCAAGAAGACAAAAATTAGAGAGATTCTGCCATTTCATTACCAATATTCTAAGAGTTGATCGTAAAACAGATCAATACAAATTAGTTGATTAGTTTTACTGCTGTCAGAAAACAGGCTTGTTGTCAATCAGTTGATTCTGTTTTTATTGTCAACAGTGTATGACAAAGCCTCCTCTCCCTAACTCTGCAGGACATTTCTGTGAGTTGATATGCAATATATAATTTACAGCATGAGCTCAGTTCAAGTCAGTATTGACTTTTGCAAAATCAACTTTTCAGTCCAGTTAAGGAAATGTGGCTGATCATCTTGATAAAACTACACATTTTATTATATGCAGCCGTGGAGATCTTAATGGCTGACATCTTCTGCCTATGTTCTCAAGCACTTTTTCCCCACTCTAGCACCCTATCATGTTCCCAGAGTCCTTTTGAATTAGGTGGCTTTATAAATCCAATAAATTAGATTAAATTGAATGTTTGACTAGTTTGACTTTTGCTGGCTAGAAATGATTATGCTGATATATGTGAATGGCCCCCAGTTAGACAGACCTTCTCTACGTTGGATGTAACGAACGCATGAAGGATGGTATTACAAATCATCAGAATAATGAGATGGGAAGATGAATTCAGTCCAGCTATAAGATGGAGGACCCTAGCATTATTTCTCCCCAAGTTCAAATTAGTTTATTTGCAACGTGTATCTTGCGTTCAGGAGCATAGAGAAAAGATTGACTCCCTATTCAGTGTGACAAGCTGTTCTTCCCCACTGAAGACTCAGAGGGCTTGAGAAGGGGATTAGAGGGAAATTGATTCATCAAAGAGAATCAATTTGTCCTAATGAGGAAGGCTCTACATCAACAGAGGCTGGGTGGGATTTAAGTATGCCCCATCCTCAAGACTGCCCTTTCCAGGTTGCCCTGAGAAAAAAGACTATCAAGGAAACACTTACAGAGAATAGGCATCCCAATCCCCAGGAGGCTCGTGTAAAGGAAGCTGTAGGACTTTAGTAATGGAGAGAGGCAGGTTTCCACCAATAATGAGATCTCCAGGTCTGTAGTAGTCTTTCTGTGCTTGGAAAGGTCTCCTACAGAAGCAGATTGGCCTCAGATCCATCTGGATGGCTGCAGGCAAGGTCCATAGCAACATTAAAAACCAACACATTGTCCAGAGAAAGAGGCCTTCTTCCTAGAGCGAGTCAGTGGAGACTGATGTAGGGAATGTGATGCTCTGATGACTTCAGAGGCCTCAAGTGGGGTTTGAAATCTTCAAGATAAGCATTCACCTCAGATCCAACTCTAAAGGGACCCAGCCATATTACCCAGAGCATGCTAAGTAAACATGTTTTGACTGGACACAAACTTCTTTAAGCTTAGGGAGGGTTAATCTTTGGAATTCTACTGAGATGAAGTAATAATTACTAGTGTTTGATGAATCCAGGGAGAGAGAAATAACCACATTATCACCATAACTCTGGAGTCCGTGGCATTTTGGCAAGAGTAAAACCTATTTCTGAAACGACAATTGTGTCTCTCATTCTATGAATTGGGCAACTGTGATTGGAGAGTGATGCAGCTTTAGAGTTGGAAGAGAACTTGGGGGTCACTTAGTCCAATCCCCTTAATATAGGACACACACAAGGCAAACTCTTTTAAATCTCTGAGATCTGTTTGGAATCGACTGTTTTTGCTGCCATCTCCAAACTCTTTCCAAATTAAGAAGCTCCCTGGGACTTCCTGGAAGAACTCATCATGGCCTTTGTCCTAGCCGTGTTTCCCAAACCGGCCAATGGAGATGTGTTTCAGCTACGAGGAACCTGGATGGTTTTTAATAATGACACACTTTCTTCTTTTCTTCTTTTCTTTGTGACTTAGATGTACTCTGCCCAACCTTCCTGTCACTTGAATGGGTCATCAACATTTTAAACAAGTATTTCAAAGCCAACCACTCTGCCTGATGGAGGATTTCCTGAGGACAGAATCAAGAGTTTCCCGCAGGTGCACCAATCTGCTCTACACCAGTCCCCACCCTTTGTAGTTTGCACCAGGAAGGGTTACCTCTCCTTGAGTAACA
The DNA here is from genome assembly GCA_023970755.1 of Azemiops feae. NCBI lineage: Eukaryota > Metazoa > Chordata > Lepidosauria > Squamata > Viperidae > Azemiops > Azemiops feae. The sequence continues at coordinate 125,848 of JALGBA010001433.1, forward strand.
AGCATAACACCCAATCATCACCCTACCAGACAAATCCTGCATTTGCAGTGGCCCTAAGAGATGATAGGTGCTCAGTATACATCCTCCTCCTCCTCCTCATCCATGTGGTATTCATGCCATCAAGCAGGGCATCCATGCAGCTGGACCACCTAGAAAGTTTTGAGATTGGAGACCTGGCTGTGCACTCGTCCCACTTAAGGACAGTTTCAGTCTGGGGTAGTGGAAGATGAAAGGTCAGCCCAGGGGTCTTAGCTATGTGGGGTACTTCAGGGTCTGCCCTCCCTCCCCTCTCTAAGACTTTAAGACTGTCACACAACATTGTCTTCCTTCTTCTCTGCCCAAGATTAAACAATTTCTAATTATTCCATTATTTAACACCCATCGATCCATCCCTATAACACACTGAGAGCATAAAAAAATAGCAGGGACAGGAGAAGATACCTTAATATCCACTTCACGTGGTCTGGTTTATTAATGAAGCATGTTTATCTAGTCATAATGAAGAGAACACTCTATACAATTTAATGTGAGGGTGAAAGTTCGTTCTCTGAGCTTGTGGGTTGGTTTCCAAATGTTTCATTACCAGGCTAGGTAACATCTTCAGCAGAGTTTAGGGGATGTCAGTGTTCTTCTGTTTATAAGGGCTTCAGGTGTGGATGTGTCGAGTGAAGGATTTGCGATAGGTCTTGTAGTGAGTCAGGTGTGAGTCATCAGTGAGGGTCTTGTGATGGATCTTGTGATGGGGAGGTTACATCAGGTCAGCGTCATTGGGAGGTGAACTGCTGGTGGGGGGAGGGGGCTAGCATGGGTTGGTTGAGGGTCGGTGCTGTCTCTGGTTAGCTGTGCGGTTGGTTTGGGTTCTGACAGGTTCATAGGCTGGTTGTAGGTCAATGTGTTTGTTGATGGAATTGCTTGTGGAGTGTCAGGCTTCGATGAACTCACGAGCGTGGCGGGTGGTAGTGTGGCCGATGATTTTAGTGTTGCTCCAATCGAATTGGTGTTGTTTGGTGTTGGTATGGATAGAGAATCATTTAATGTTTTGCATTAAAAATATACAATGAGAAATACTTGAATGAAAAAACTAATAGAGAATTCTGCAAAGCCCTAAGACCCCATGTGTACAAGTACGCTGTCAGTATTAGTATTTCTTTATTATTTCTCTATGAATTGTCGTTGCCACTGTAACTGTAAATGCAACGATGCTTCTTTTCAAAGATTTTTCACTAAAACAAATAAAGGGACAAAAGTCCTGCTGGAAATCCACATCTATTTGTTCAAGATCAATCTGTGTTAATTATCACGTTGGGACACGGCCTCACTGGGAACAAGTGGCTTTCATGAAAAATAAAGTGGGTGGGTGACTCTTGCAGACCCTTTTTTAATTAAGTTTTTGTGCTACCCTCCCTACACAAGGTGACTCTGGGTGGCTAACAAGTATATTGTGATCAGTCACATCGGTTGAATATGAACTGTGAAGTGAACAAGTCCCACCCTCTTTTCTTCACTTGTCTGAAATGTTTTTAAATTCTAAGGAAGCCCCGAAGTCAAACTAAAAGTTTCCAATCCCTTCATTAGTCAGAGATTCTTGTTCCTTGTTATGTTTTCTCTGTGTTTCTGCTTGGGCCTCAGCAGGAAATGTAACATTTGGGGGACCAGATACAAGCCAAGAGACCAGCTCAGGAGAACAAAACCTGCTCACTGGGGACAACTGACACCCATGAAAAGTAAAATAGTGGGTGTTTACTGCTGCTCAATAGGTACATTGTGATGGGACACACCACTTGACTTTCAGACTGAGAGTTAAGAGGCACTCAGCATGGAAGTCAGTTGTAGCCTTGTAAGTGTGAGCAATAATGCTAGATGGGACAGCTGTTTTATTTACAACCACCTGGCAGGGAATTACTGAAAGAGGTATTGGAACATCTTCTGGAGAGTTTCCCTCAGATGGAGTGAAGGTTCAGATGAAGAAGAGAATAATTAAGAAGGAATAAACAAAGAGAAGATTTGAAGTGCTGAGCAACAGACAAGAAGGAGGGAAGACAAGATGGTTTCAGGGAAGCTCTTCCACCAACAGCCTCATGAGGAAGATGCTGAATAAAAAGAGCGAAAGGCCAGGAGTCAGATAAACAGGCAAACTAACAGATAGATGTCCCTGATGAGAAGAGGCAATAGGAATGAAGGCAGAAAATGAGAAAAGTAGGGGGCGGAAAAGTAATTGATTTTCTCCCTTCAGAACCTGACGGAAGGAAATGTTCTT
>JALGBA010001435.1:0-90000 GCA_023970755.1 Azemiops feae
GAAGAAGAAGAAGAAGAAGAAGAAGAAGAAGAAGAAGAAGAAGAAGAAGAAGAAGAAGAAGAAGAAGAAGAAGAAGAAGAAGAAGAAGAAGAAGAAGAAGAAGAAGAAGAAGAAGAAGAAGAAGAAAAAAGAATAGTTCTTTCTGAAAATTCAAAATGGTCCGGCCAGTTCTACAACCCCAATAGAAAAACTAAAATGTTATCTGTTATTCCAACACTGGAAATGCAAGATTAAGATTAAGACAGAAAGAAAAAGACGACCGAGACGAGAAGAATTGGAGGCAAATTTATCTCCTTATTTTAACTTTCTATCATGAAGTTTCCGGACAATATGAATGGTTTCTCCGAGGAAAATGTACACCAAAGACTTTCAATTTCTAGCATCCATTCATATCCATTCCCCCTTCTCTTTTTTTTTCCAGGGCCCCTTTCCTTCTGCGTAGAGAGATCCTAGCCAATCAGGAATCCTGTAGAATACATATAAGGAGTTATCAGCATTTGACATGCTGGATGCAATTTGGATGAACTGACCAGAAGTTATTCATAGCCAGGGCACTACAGTCTGAACAAAACACACAAACTATCATGAAAGCCAACCCAAATTGGTCAAGGGCAGCGTTTTCTGAATGGGCCCTTGATTTTATTCCTTCTCCACAAAAAAGATTTGTGATGAAAGCACTTCTTCCCGTCTCTCCACTCCCCGATTAGCTTTGGCTTCCATTCCCCCAAAATACACATGTATTCAAGAGGCAGGGGGAATAGAATATTTGTTTTACTTCAGCGATTCCCTAAATCCGGGAAGTAAACAGAGCTGTGCAACCTCAAAGAGAGATCCCTCGTTATCTCAATCCTTTCAGGAAACTATCTGGCATTGTCAATACACACTGCCAGCATGCATGCACAGAGATTGTTAATGAACGTGTTTTCCTGCAGATAATTATAGGGAGTATCGAAAACACTTAAAACAACTCGTTCTTCCAATTCATTAATTATATTCCAATCATATTCTCCTGTAATGCTTCCAGGGGAGCTGAGGTGAAGAACGGTCGCGTTCCAGGAGAGAAAGGGAGACATATATTTGCAAAGTAGCAACTAAGTCAAGGAGAACTGTTTTATTTGGCAGCAGACCAAGACTGGATCCCTAGATGTTACTTCGGAAGATGCAACGCTTGATCCCACAGACTTATATGCTCAGTACGAATCAAAGGGATCTACTGGACGTTGGAACGACGGTGCTCAACTGAGAGAACCAGATGAGTTGGAAAGTTTGAAAACTTTCCACTGGAAATAACAGGAAATATTTGTAGCTTGGGTTTTAGATTTTGGCTGTGGTTCTGTTCTCCAAGCTTGTTTTAATATAATCCCTGAACATTTCGTTACCAAACTAGGGGACATCATCAGCAAGATTTTCTTGTCCTATTCTCCTTTGCTCATAAGCGTCTTGTGTGCCAGTGGGGTTAGTTGTTTGGAGCTATATGTGAATTTTCCAAGCAGCTGATTGGTTCTCTTGTTGATTGCCACTTTGAATGGTCTGGTTTCTTACATACTGATATGTTGGATCTAGATCGGGGTCTTCAAACTTGGCCCTTTGATGACTTGTGGACTTCAGCTCCCAGAATTCCTCAGCCAGCGTGGCTAGCTGAGGAATTCTGGGAGCTGAAGTCCACAAGTCATCAAAGGGCCAAGTTTGAAGACCCCTGATCTAGATCAATATGTTTGTTAACTGCTCCTTTGGTGGAAAATCGGGTCTCAGTAAATTTACACCGCTATAACTTTGAAATAATAGGAACTATTTTTAGCTTGGGTTTTAGATTAGGCTGGGGTCTCTTCTCCAGGCTTTCTACTGGATTTGGAACGACAATTCCCAAGGGTATAAGATACCAGAGGTGTCCTTGAGAAAGTGGGAGAGGCTTAAATCATTTCAAAGTTATTGACTTTTGTGCCAATGGGTATGACTTTGTATTGTGAGAACCACTGGTAGGTAACCATTGGTTTTGATCAGTGACAACTTGTGTTATGTGTGTTGTGGAAGCATCGCCATGGAGTGTCTACCAAGTCCGTTTTTGCTCTAGCTTCTAACTTCTCCAACTACGTTGACCTCTTGGTGACTATGTTCCACAAAGCACCAGACCTCTATCTCTGTATGTCTTGTTTAATGAAGAGAAGGACTTGGGATGACATGATAGCAGCCTTCCAATATCTCAGGGGCTGCCTCAAAGAAGAGGGAGTCAAGCTATTCTCCAAAGCCCCTGAAGGCAGGACAAGAAGCAACGGATGGAAACTAATCAAGGAGAGATTCAACCTAGAACCAAGGAGAAATTTCATGACAGTGAGAACAATTAACCGGTGGAACGACTTGCCTCAAGAACTTGCGGGCGCTCCATCACTGGAGGTTTTCAAGAAGAGATTGGACAACCACTTGTCTCAAATGGTATAGGGTTTCCTGCCTCAGCAGGGGTTTGGACTAGAAGACTTCCAAGATCCCTTCCAACTCTGTTATTGTGTTATTCTGTTACTAATCAAGAAGAGAAGCAACCTAGAACAAAGGAGAAACTTCCTGACAGTTAGAACAATTAACCAGTGGAACAACCTGCCTCCAGAAGCTGTGAATGTTCCAACACTGGAAGTTTTTAAGAAGAGACTGGACAGCCATTTGTCTGAAATGGTCTAAGGTCCCTTCCAGCTCTATTCTTATTGATTGATTGATTGATTGAAATGGTCAAGGGTCTCCTGCCTGAGCAGGGGGTTGGACTAGAAGACCTCCAAGGTCCCTTCCAACTCTACTATTATTATTATTATTATTATTATTATTATTATTATTATTATTATTATTATTATTATTATTATTATTATTATTATTATTATTATTATTATTATTATTATTATTATTGTTGTTGTTGTTGTTGTTGTTGTTGTTGTTGTTGTTGTTGTTGTTGTTGTTATTGTTATTGTTATTGTTATTAATCAACTGCAGTTGTGCAAAGCTTCCTCAAATCTCATCCATCCCACCCAGTTTTGATGATTTAATTCCTCCGAATCGATTCTCCCAATCAGATTGGGAGCCAACGATTCGGTCTGGATAATTAGGAAGGTCTGGCTGTGCCCATGCAGGACCAATTCTTCAAATCAAATTGAGAGCGTTGAATTGAATCACTTCAAATGGTGACGTCAAACTGATCCAATTTGCTATGTCTGGAGGTGCTGAAGATTGAATAAAGGATCTTCTGCATGCAAAGTAGGTGCCATTCCATAAAGCTTCTTCATGGCATCAAACCTCTTAAGCCTCATTAAGAGTTCCTTGTGTTCTTTATTGACTTCTTCCCTACCTCCAAAACAACCTTGGATACGACCATGTTTATTTCTGGTGACCTCTTAATGCCCTCTATCAGCCAGGAAGTTTAGAGGGACCCTTTGCTAGAACGGGAACCCCAATCTTTCCATTGATCTTGGAAGGAAAGAAACCCAAATGTCTATGGAGACTCTCAGCCATCCAGGTCATGGTTGTCCCAAAGGTGCTTTTTCAAAAGGCAACTGGACTTTGCTTTTCCTTGAAGAGATTTCGCTTCTTATCCAAGAAGCTTCTTCAGTTCTTCAGAAGGCAACTGGACTGGTTTTCCTTGAAGATGTTTCGCTTCTCATCCAAGAAGCTTCTTCAGTTCTTCAGAAGGCAACCAGACTTTGTTTTTCCTTGAAGATGTTTCACTTCTCATCCAAGAAGCTTCTTCAGTTCTCACTCAAGTGAAGAAGCTTCTTGGATAAGAAGTGAGACGTCTTCAAGGAAAAACAAAGTCTGGTTGCCTTCTGAAGAACTGAAGAAGCTTCTTGGATAAGAAGCAAAATCTCTTTTTTCCCCTTGGGGGGGGAAGCCAATTTTCTAATTCCCTTCACTCATTCCTTCTGGCAAGATAATGCGCCAGGCTTGTTTATTGACAGGATTTCTGGCGTTGTGGAAACGTATCCCAAAGGATTCGTGCTTGTTCATTAAATCTGGCTCTGCTTGGGGGCCAGGCTCACCTTGCGAAGGTTTTCAAGCAGGCCTGGGACAAACTGGGTTAGCTGTAGAGAGCAAGATGAAGGCAGTTGGCTGCATGATATGCAGCAGAAGATTCCAGAGCCAGAGGCGATAGCATTTGGGGGGGGGGAACAGCTTTTCCCCATTCAGGTGAGCTGAGAACCTGGAAATCTGAATGGATGGGGCTGAGTTTGGAAAAGGCTGTCCTGGATTTAAAGTCAGCAAGGACTCCAGTTTAAAAATTGAGCAATAATCCAGGAATGAAGTGCAATGGGACAAATGTACAATCACGATGGAAGACTACACGTAAACAAAAGAAATAAGAAAATTATTTATTACAGGCGCCATTCTGGGGCCTGGTCCAAGTCTAGTTAAAATTAACACTTAGGCTAAAACACAAATGGAAAGGACTCCAGCCTCATAAAAACCAATGTACACGATGATATATTTATGATCACCATAAAAATAACACTATTACATGTATATAATCTTGTTCCTATAACTCCACACCCTACCATCTGACTTTGCTAATAAAATTTTCAACAGAAGGGCCCCAACCGTCTGATTTTTACGAGCTGCTGTTTTCCACATCTCCTCAGAACCACGTCCACTGATCTGCCTGGAGTTCACAGCCACAACCACGAAGGCCGAAGCAGCAGGTGTGGGTTCAGAATTAAAGATCAAAGATCAAAGTCGAGTCCTGAGGCCAACAGATGCAACAGACGCCATAAAGGAAGAGAGAAAACTGGAGGGCAGCGAACTGATAGACATGCAGCTGCAGCTTCCATGATCAGGAAGACTTTGAGTTGGTCTGATGGGATCCGTAAGTTGCTTGACAACACTTCCTTCCTAGGCCAGGGAGAAAGAAAATGGAAAGAAGCAATCAGGAAGAGAGAGGAAGGAAGGAAGGAAGGAAGGAAGGAAGGAAGGAAGGAAGGAAGGAAGGAAGGAAGGAAGGAAGGAAGGAAGGAAGGAAGGAAGGAAGGAAGGAAAGGGTGGCGAATTCTAGGACACCATTCCTTCCTTCCCTCCCTCCCTCCCTCCCTCCCTCCTCCCTCCCTTCCTTCCCTTCCTTCCTTCCTTCCTTCCTTCCTTCCTTCCTTCCTTCCCTTCGCCCTCCCCCCTCCCTTCCTTCCTCCCTTCCTTCTTTCCTTCTTTAATTCCTTTCCTTCCTTCCTTCCCTTCCTTCCTTCCTTTCTTTGTTCCTCTTCCTTCTTCCCTCCCCCGCCCTTACCCTTTCCTTCCTTCCTCCTCCCTCCTTCCTTCTTTCCTTCTTTAAATTCCTCCTTACCTTCCTTTTCTTCCGTCCCTCCGCCCTCTCTCCCTTCCTTCCTTCCCTTCCTTTCTTCCTTTCCTTGGTTTCCTTTCTTTGTTCCTTCCTTCCTTCCTTTCCTTCCCTCCTTCCTTCCTTCCTTCTCCTCCATCGAGCTTAGGGAGGGAAGATTGCAAAAGTCCTGAACTAGGGAGTCTGATCTACACATCTTGCGATGCCATAAAAATAGTTTCGGAGATGCCCTTGAACGTCTCTCTCTCTCCTGAAAGGATGAACTTCCTACTTTCCTAACAATACGTGTTGGATGACCAGGTATATCAGAAAACGGCTCCTCGTCCTTCTGAACCTGACTGGGGTGTGTCTTCTGGCATCTGGATGGTAACTTCTTGCCTGGCAGACAGCTCTGATTTTTTTAAACAGAAGGTGTTGAGCAAGCCACCATGACTTGATTTATACTTACAGCTAAGCCCCAAGGCACGACTCATAAACCAAGGTGGTCTGTATCAAGCGTGACCTTAGCCCCAAAGTGAGCAAACCCCAGTGTGGCGTAGCACTCCATTCTGAAGACACCAGACCGCCCTCTGCCATCTCTGCATCCGTGGCAGAGTTAAGTCACGCCAAGCGTGAGCCTTGCGCTCTTTCCCTTCCTCTGGCTACGTTGCTGTAACAAATGCCAGAGTAAACTATAGATTTCTTTGCTTCGTTTTTGTTCCACTTAACTCCTACCCTTTCTCCAGCTTCTGCTTTCTCTTCTGCTGGCAGCATTTGTTTGAATTAAATCCGCCGTCTTTGAGCGAGGAAGGGCGGGAGAGCCCAAATGTTGGCTAAAGCAGTGCATTTTGACTTTGATAGTTCTCCTTGGTTGTTCTCCAGAGGGAAATTAACCTCCTCCTTGAATTAATTCCTAGGAGAAAAAAATTGGATAGGTTTTTGTGTTTGCTTTGTTGGGATTGTTGGGTCCTCCTCCTCCTCCTCCTCCTCCTTCTTCATCTTCTCCTCCACCACCACCACCTCTTCCTCCTCCTCCTCCTTCTCCTCCTCCTCCACCACCTCTTCCTCCTCCTTCTTCTCCTCCTTCTCCTTCTCCTCCTTCCCCTTCCTCTTTCTTCCATCTTCCTTCTTCCTCTCCTTCATATCTGTCTTCTCCTCCTCATCTTCCTCCTCCTTCTCCTCTTCCTCCTCCTCCTCCTTCTTCCCCTTCCATTTCCCCTTCCTCTTTCTTCCTCTTCCCTCTTCCTTCTTCCCTCTCCTTCATATTTGTTTCTTTCTTCTCCTCCTCCTTTCCCTTCCCCTTCCCTTCCTCTTTCTTCCATCTTCCTTCTCCTTCATATCTGTTCTCCTCCTCCTCCTCCTTACTATCTGTGCATGTTTCTCTAAGGGAGATCTACTTCCAAATATTATCAAGAGATAATGAATCGTCAAGGGGAGGGAAAGAGAACTCATGTCTTCGTTTGCATGCAGTGTTTAATGCCTTTTTGGAGAATATTTCATTGGGAGGTCTGTAAAAATGAATGAGGAATGATCACAATATGCTAATGGAACACGGCTTGGAACATTTGTCTTGTTCTTAGGTCTGACAAAAGCAACTGTGTTTCTGATTTGTACGATTGTTTCGTTTAATCAGGAAAGGCATTGAAGAGCTCAGGGGGCCGAGGCAGATTTCCCTCAGCAAAGCTGGTTGGCCCAGAGTAGCAGGATGAAATTTGAATCAAGGTGTGTGTTTTTTAAAAAAAAAAAAAATGCAGCCTGCACCGTCTCGCTCTTTAGCAGGGCCAGTTTTGGCTCGGCTCTTGAATTAAACCCCTTTTCCTGGTTTGTGCAATGTACCGGTTCAAAATCTAAGCAGACAAAGATTCGGTATGCACAACACTAAGCTGCAAAGCCAGCCAGACTTGGTTGAAACTAACTAAGATCGGTCTGTAGAAATTCTCAGTCATCCAGGTCACGGTTGTCCCAAAGGTGCTTTTTCAAAAGGCTGCTGGACTTGGTCTGGATGGAAGAAGCTTCTTGGAGGAGAAGCGAAAAGTCTTCCAGGAAAAAAACAAAGCCCAATGCACTTTTGGGATAAGCAAGACTGCCATATCATCCAACTTGGTTTGGAACTGGCCAGGTTAGGTGAACTGGCCATTCTGTAGCATGCATTTTTCAGTCGCTCACTGGATCAGCCCTTCTGCCTGCAAACCAGGATGGCAAATGATGGCATGAGGAGATCTGGATATTGTAGACTTTCCCGTGCTTGATAGCTGGTCTTCCCTGTTTGCAAAATGAAGGGCGAGGCTAAATGATCATCATTAGCAAATGTAAATTATGGAAAACGAAGCCAGGAGATGTTCTTCTCACTCTCTGCCACAGATGAGCAGTTACGTTACACAGGGAGTAGTTGATGGCAAGCAGAAACCTTGATTTCTTCCCTACGTCTACTGATGTCAAGGGATGGATGCTATCAAAAGATTTAACAAAAAAAAAGCCGAAAGGTATTCTTCCTATGCATTCATTGATTGTGATTTGGAAACACAAACCAATAGCCACAATTATATTGTGAGGGCTGAAACAGGAAATCACCTCCTTCACTAGGGATAACAACCAGGAGATCTGTATCTAACTATGCCAATAACTGCTTGGCCTCTTCATCACACAAAGAGCAGTCTACGCCAATAACTTTGATCAGAGAACATATATGACTCTAATAAATCTTTCTTCCCAGAATTCCACGCAGTCTTTCACAATCCTCCTTTTTTGTGTGTGTGTATCTCGCTACACACAGGAACAACTGTTCTGATTCCCTCCCCTCGCCCCCCCCCAACACATTTGAATTAAAGTCTTTTGCTGAAGGCTGATACCTTAACCCAATTAAATATGTGCTAAAAGCTGCTGGGGTTTCATTCAGCTCCGAGTGTGACTTTACTGGGATTTTCAAAATTCATTATTTTTGATTCCAAGTGGGTTTTGCACTGACGCAAATGAAAACAGGGGGTGGATGGTCACAGACTTGAAATTCAGCACCAGAGATTTCGGAAATTTTAAGAGTTCTAGCAGTGATTTTTTCCCCACCAGTTGACTTCCTTAGAATGTTATTGTTGACTGGGTGCTCAATTGATTTAACTTATTAGTGATAGGAGATATTCTTTTTTTTTTTTTTGGTAATCTTTTTATTCATTTTTTTTTCATACAAACACTAATAATTTTTCAACCAACGTGCTGTCTGAGTTTACATATGCTAATACATGTTTAATTCCTAATCCTTTTTTCTTTCCTCTAGCCCAGGGCTAGGCCACCTTGGCTCTTTTATGACTCGTGGACTCCCAGAATTCCTGAGCCAACCATGCTGAGGGGAAAGGGAGAGGTTTCCAAGCTGAGCCATGCTGGCTCAGGAATTCTGGGAGTTGAAGTCCACGAGTCATGAGGGGGCCATAGTTCCCCCATGCTGGCTGAGGAATTCTGGGAGTTGAAGTCCACGAGTCATGAGGGGGCCATAGTTCCCCCATGCTGGCTCAGGAATTCTGGGAGTTGAAGTCCATGAGTCATGAGGGGGCCATAGTTCCCCCATGCTGGCTGAGGAATTCTGGGAGTTGAAGTCCACGAGTCATAAAAGAGCCAAGGTTGCCTACCCCTGGCCTAGTCCATTGTTTCTCCACCTCAACAACTTTAAGACATGTGGACTCCAACTCCCAGAATTCCTGAGCCAGCCACGCTGAGGGGAAAGGGAGAGGTTTCCAAGCTGAGCCATGGTGGCTCAGGAATTCTGGGAGTTGAAGTCCACGAGTCATAAAAGAGCCAAGGTTGCCTACCCCTGCTCTAGCCAATAGTAAAATAAATTCAAAGTTTGATAATAGTCCATTTCTTCCTTTTCTTTGAGTCTCATAGTCAGTCTGTCCACCTCTGCGCATTCTAGTATTTTTTTAATTATTTCTTCATCTGATGGTACTCCTTCATTCTTCCAATGTTGCGCAAATATGATTCTTGCCGCTGTTATAACGTGCACAGTCAAATATAAGCTTTGTTTATTAGTCTTTTCTGGCATTATACCTAATAAAAAAAAGTTCAGGTTTAAAATCAACATGTTCTCCTAACCTCTTTTCTAACCAAGTATGTATCTTTTTCCAATAGTTCATTGCTTTATCACATGTCCACCAAACATGATAATACGTGCCTGACTTATGTTTACATTTCCAGCATCTATCTGACATATTTTTAAACGAAGATATTCTTTCTGTCCCAGTTCCAGGATCATTTCTTGACATTTCTGGCAGGATTGCTGTGTCCAGTCTCCAATGTTCCATCTCGTGGTCTGAATACAGAATAAGAGAGTTAGAAGGGATCTTGTGAGCCCAAGAAGGAGAACATAGATCATTCTGCCCAGTCTCTTCTTAAAAACCTCCAGTATTGAAACACCCACAATTTATTTAACTGTGATGGTGAAGATTTGTTCTCCGAGCTTGTGAGTTGGTTTCCAAATGTTTTGTTACCATTTTGTTACCATCTTCAGCTGAGTTTAGGGGTTTAGGAGTTTATTTAACCGTGTTTGTCTGATTTCTCTCCAAATCCATTTTCCAGTTCGCAGAAGACACCCAACCATTTAATAACACACTAAGAAACTAATAAACACTGAAAATAACACAGCTTATTCCCTTGTCATAGGCAGTGACTGTGACAGTAATAACTAACTAGCTTAAGCATCCAAAACTTGACAAACTATACTGTATATCCGTAGAGGGATAGCCAAACACAGAGACTGTCCTTATCCTTAATAAAAAAAAAAATGATATGAAACTCTCAATTAAGTCATCAAAAACTGGGCTAGTTGTCATGGTTCTGAGAGATGAAACTCTTCAAAGAACTTCAAGGCATTGTTTACCTTAAAGAATCTTTATTTGAGAAGCATAGCATCGGCACTAACACAATCGAAGCGAAAACCTGGATTCCCCTCCCCTGGGCACATAGTATCAAAGCACAATTCCCTCCTCCAATTAACCATCATAAATCACGTTCTCCAATTAGTTTGAAACGCAGACTTTCCCTCCAGTTCTCCAGCCCACCAATTCTTATCATCTCTTATTTCAATAACCTTGGTTCACACACTAGGTCCAGTATTGTTATGTCTAGCTAAACTCTCATGCACATTCCTCCCCCCCAGCCTCATCTAACTCTAAAAGTAAAACATAAGAAGAAAATGGTTGCATCTCTAACTTGTTGTCAAAGCAAAAACATCCGATGTTAGCAGCGTTGACACTAGTATTCCAAGAAACGTCATCTGGGATGAATGCACTAGCTGTGATTGCTTCTGTCTATGTGCTGTCTGCATTTTGAAGCCCCCAGTCGAGATGTTGAGATTTTGTTTTCAATTTTTAGAATTCACATCGTGGTGGTAAGAGTAGGCTGACAAGGTAACCAGCTCCCTAAAAAGTAATGAAGTTTCTCTAGCCATAAGGCTATGCTTAAAGTATTTAAGACATATCATGCCCCATTTAAAAAAAAAAAAAATAGCCCAAAGCATAAGGAATGTGTGGCTTAAAATGTTGTCTGGTTCTAAAATGAAGCAAGTCAATTCGTGGAAGTAGGAAGCCAAATAATTTGTGCAAAGTCTAGGCCAATAGTCCTCAATCTTTGCAAAACAACAACGATGTTAGAAGCAAATTCCTGCACTTTTAATTTCAAGGGCCTAGTGCTTTAAAGGCCACACTTGACTACAACTAAAAGTCCCTTTTATGGGCCTGTAATCCCTTAATTCTGGGTAGAGTTGGAGCAACTGGATGGAGCTGGCTGGATGCCCTTCCTGATTCCACATGGAGTTCACAGCAGATATATTTTCTTTGCGCCCTAGGACAGAAACATCTACCGCTACCTAGGACTGAACTCTCAACCTTCCGAGTGGGAGGCAAGCGTCTTCACCCCTAGGCCACCCCACTGCTCACAATTGACTACAAGCAGAATAATTGGATCCATCTCAATGCTATTATTTTATGCCTGCTGCATCTCTGGGTGATTTCCTGCCCTGTTTTTGATGTAGTGAAACTATTTGCTTTTGCATGAAATAGTTTTGCACCTTCTCACTGTTACTGCTATAAGGAATAAGAAGTATGTCCATTGCCCGGTGTTCAACTATAGAGGACTGGATGAAAGCAACGTGGTTCAGCTGTTTCAGCACCACGGACAGCTCTCGAATCACCCTGTCTGCGCAATGTTTTTCTCTCATCCTCTTCTTTACCAAGGATCCTATTTTAATATCCTAGGCCTGTGATTATAACACCGAACTCCATGTTCGATGGCAGCAAGAGACCCAGAGATCTGGGCAGGGAAGACCCCAGAGTCATCCATGACAGGTGTATGCCATAATGCAAAGCCTTCACCTCGCTCTGCTAGGGATCATCGGTGTTAGTGTGATTAATTGGGCTTCTCCATTACTCTAAATTAGCTAAACAAATCCCTCACTACAGCTGTCATACTGATGTGAGGCATGTAAATTGTTTCTAATGAGCAGGGCACTCGGGGGCGGGTGGCTAACATGGAAATCGATTGGTTTTGACACTCCGAGGGCTTCCTTGGAAGGAAGGCGGTGGAGACGGAAGCCCCAGTTGGTGGCAACTGAGACAGGCATTTATCAACCAGTTGAAAGGACAGGAAGGGAGTCAGTGGATGGAAAGATCTGACCGTTGGTCCATCCACTTGACGCTTCTCTATCACCATCCAAGGTTCGTGTTGATCACAAAGCAAAAAGGAGAAACGTGGCTTAATAGATGCTATCCTACCATAAAACAGTCTGACTGTATCATCCCCACAGGAGTTACATCTTTCTCTTCTCTTCTCTTCTCTTCTCTTCTCTTCTCTTCTCTTCTCTTCTCTTCTCTTCCTCCTTCCTCTTCCTCTTCCTTCCTTCCTTCCTTTCCTCCTTCCTCTCCTTCCTTCCTTCCTTCCTTCCTTCCCTCCCTCCCTTCCTTCCTTCCTTCCTTCCTTCCTTTCCTCCCTCCCTTTTCCTTCCCTTCCTTCTCCCTCCCTCCCTCCCTTCTTTCTCTCTTCTCTTTCTCCCTCCCTCCTTTCCTTCCTCCCTCCCTCCCTTTCTTCCCTCCCTCCCTCCCTCTTTCTCTTTCTCTTTCTCTTTCTCAAAGTAATAACAACCCTGTGAGATCTCTGTCTTGTAGGGAAAGTCTGGATGAATTAGTTATTCTCATCACTAAAGCTGCAGAATTCCCACTTCCAGGGGAAAAAAAGAAAGAAAAGGTTGGGCTGGGAAGTTTCAGCAAGGTGCTCCAAATCCCCCCAAGCCCTTTGCAGCAGGCTTCCGGCAACGCAGCCACCTTTTCAAAGGCTTGTACCGCTTTGAGTAACAATTTAGAACAACAAAAGCTTCATTTAAGACAGGGACCCCTGTGGGAATGTTCCTATTCATTTCTTTCTTTGGTGGGCAATTGTTAGAGGATGACATTTAAGTTGTTTTACAAAAGTGGTGGGGAAAATATAATAATAAAAGATACAACCAGATGGTTTGGCAGCTTCCGCTGAAGAGGCAGCAGAGCAGAGAGGTGGGGGCAGAAGCAGAGCCCAGTCGATTTTAGACTCGGAGAGGCCTTTGCAGATTAGCCAGTATTTGTGGAAGTTTAGAGAAGACTTCCTAACGGAAAGTAGTCTAAAGCTAGCTAAGATGAGAAAAGAAAACTAGCTTGGTGTAGTGGTTCAGGCATCAGGCTAGAATAGAATACAGAATATAGAATATAGAATATAGAATATAGAATAGAGAATAGAGAATAGAGAATAGAATAGAGAATAGAGAATAGAGAATAGAGAATAGAGAATAGAGAATAGAGAATAGAGAATAGAGAATAGAGAATAGAGAATAGAGAATAGAGAATAGAGAATAGAGAATAGAGAATATAAGAGTAGAGTAAAATACACTATAGTAGAATAGAATAGAATAGAATAGAATAGAATAGAATAGAATAGAATAGAATAGAATAGAATAGAATAGAATAGAATAGAATAGAATAGAATAGAATAGAATAGAATAGAATAGAATAGAATAGAATAGAATAGAATAGAATAGAATAGAATAGAATAGAATAGAATAGAATAGAATAGAATAGACCTTGGAGGTCTTCTAGTCCAGCCCCCTGCTCAGGCAGGAGAACCTATACCATTTCAGACAGGTGGATGTCCAGCCTCTTCTTAAAAACCTTCAGTGATGGGTTAGGGTTAGGGTTGCTCAGTTGCTGTCCAACAGACGTTGCTTTGAGTATTTCTGTTCATGAAGAAAGCTGCATTTGTGAGTGATTCAGAACTTAAAAGTTCTGATGTAGACCTTCAACTAGCCTTGCGTGTCTCCTTCCCAAACCTGGGCAGCAGCTGAGATATTAATTCAGAATCAGAAATGGGTGGTTCTTTTGACCGGTTAGAACCTCCAGGAGGAACTTCCTGCTTTAACGTAGGGGACATCTTCTGCAAAGAGAATCGACACCGCACCGCATTTGTTCCAGACAACCACGCTGGAGAACATCTCGCCTCCGTGAAATCCTCCATGGATCCTTACGTCCCTTTCTTTTATTTCAGAGTTAATTGAGATAAGCTCCAAGGATGGACCGGGTCCCTCCTTCTGGTGTGTATTGATCACCACCCACTTTCTTCTCCCATGGAGACCAGAAAGAGACAGCCAGCACTGTGAGGTCCTTCAGGAGATCACAAGCAAGCACAAAGAGAAATGGTACACTGGGAGGGGGGAAAAAAGAAGGAGCTAAACAAAGATATTAAAAGTTTAAATACCGTTTCTTTCCAAGCTGCTAAGCAGCTTATTTATCCCAGCATGAGACCACCTTAAGAGCTTTGACGGGAGAAGGCTGGCTTGGTAATTGCCGGGGAAGCTGGCAACATTGACTCACCAGCCTGGCAATCTTTGGTGGGGAAGAGAAGGAGAAAGAAAGGGACGGAGACGAAGATGGACAGAGAAAGGGAGGCGATCTGGTGCAAAGGGAGCCGGGATTTGAAATGCTGCTGAATCCTGAGAATGGCAAAGCCCTCCAGCTTGATCTGACATCTACACGCCTGTCCCTGGAAATGGCAAATCAAACCCTAATTGGTTCTTTTTTAAAAAAAAAAAACTAATAAAGGGCAATGCAGACAGAAAGATGAGGCATCAACGAGGTTATTGCGGGGAATGGATTTTAATTTCATTTTTAGGAGACACGCTTAGGGGTTGTGTGAAATTTCTCAACCTCACGAGGGAAGCTCACCGAAGCGCTTGGTCCCCAGATTTGGTTTGTCTCTTCCAGAGCCACCGTTCCTCCTTGATCTACTACTACTACTACTACTACTAATAATAATAATAATAACAACAATAATAATAATAATAATAATAATAATAATAATAATAATAATAATAATAATAATAATAATAATAATAATAATAATAATAATAATAATAATAATAATAATAATAATAATAATAATAATTAATAATAATAAAGTTGGAAGGGACCTTGGAGGTCATCTAGTCCAACCCCCTGCTCAGGCAGGAAACCCTATATCATTTCAGCATTCACCGCTTCTGGAGGCACGTTGTTCCACTGGTTAATTGTTCTAACTGTCAGGAAGTTTCTCCTTAGTTCTAGGTTGCTTCTCTCCTTGATTAGTTTCCATCCGTTGCTTCTTGTCCTGCCTTCAGGTGCTTTGGAGAATAGCTTGACTCCCTCTTCTTTGGGGCAGCCCCTCAAATACTGGAAGACTGCTATCATGTCACCCCTGGTCCTTCTCTTCATTAGACTAGACATACCCAATTCCTGCAACTGTTCTTTATATGTTTTAGCCTCCAGTCCCCTGATCCTCTTTGTTGCTCTTCTCTGTATTCTTTCTAGAGTCTCAGCATCTTTTTTACATCATGGTGACCAAAACTGGATGCAGTATTCCAAGTGTGGCTTTACCAAGGCATTGTAAAGTGATATTAACACTTCATGTGATCTTGATTCTATCCCTCTGTTAATGCAACCTAGCACTGTGTTGGCTTTTTTGGCAGCTGCAGCACACGGCTGGCTCCTCTTTAAGGGATTGTCCACTAGGACTCCGAGATCCCTCTCATAGTTACTACTATTGAGCAAGGTACCACCTCCTATACTGTTCTGTTCTGTTCTGTTCTGTTCTGTTCTATGCTATGCTATGCTATGCTATGCTATGCTATGCTATGCTATGCTATCCTATCCTATCCTATCCTATCCTATCCTATCCTATCCTATCCTATCCTATCCTATCGTATTCTCTATATTCTATTCTATTCTATTCTATTCTATTCTATTCTATTTGAACTTTGAACCCAGGTTCTAAGTACCTCGGAGGTTGGTCCGTCAGAACTTCGAACGGTTGCTAAGCAGATAAAACAGTATTTCACCGCTTCCCTGATTAACTGACTTTTTAGATTCACACATTAGCTTCAACCATACCCTGTCCAAATGACACAGGTTCACCCAGCATGTAACATTGCTAAGAAATTAAGCAAGATTAAAACTAATCAAGCTTAACACGTTATGGGAATTCACCTGTTCGGTCTTTAGCAGATCTGATTCATCCCATTGCACGTGGTTCCTCCCTGTCTCTTACAAGCAGGGAAAGAGGACACTATCAAAAGGATGAAAGAGACGGTGGGTGGGGTGTTTCTCCCCCTATTAAGAAAATCTACCTTTGTACAGATAGCTAATGTGACGGAGCTAACTGTTATTCGTAGGATTAGCTGATCTTTGAATTTCTCTCCTCTAATTGCTGCATTTACATTTTAGCTCTTCTTTTTAGCCTGGGGTATCGCACTGGCCAACATTATGCTATCATTTGGCTTAGGTGCGAATGTAACTGCCTTCCCAAATTCTTCACACGTTTTATTTTTTGGAAAGCGGATCTTGCGGCTATCAATGACAATAAGAGGGGGGGGGGCTTGAACAAGAATTCAGCTCAGCTTCTCTGGGGGCAAAGCAGCCCTTTCCAACAGTTGGATGCAGAAAGGAAATACAGAATAGAATAACCGCGTTGAATCACAGAATAGAATAACAGAGTTGGAAGGGACCTTGAAGGTCTTATAGTCCAACCTCTAATACATTTGAGGGGTTGCCACAGAGGAGAGGGGGTCAAGCTATTTCCCAAAGCACCAGAAGGCAAGACAAGATGCAATGGATGGAAGCTAATCAAGGAGAGAAGCAACCTAGAACCAAGGAGAAATTTCCTGACAGTGAGAACAATTAACCAGTGGAACGGCTTGCCTCAAGAACTTGTGGGTGCTCCATCACTGGAGGTTTTCAAGAAGAGATTGGACAACCACTTGTCTCAAATGGTATAGGGTTTCCTGCCTCAGCAGGGGTTTGGACTAGAAGACTTCCAAGGTCCCTTCCAACTCTGTTATTGTGTTATTCTTACTAATCAAGGAGAGAAGCAACCTAAAACTAAGGAGGAATTCCCTGACAATGAGAACAATTAATCAGTGGAACGACTTGCCTCCAGAAGTTTGGGATGGTCCATTACTGGAGACTTTGAAGAAGAGACTGGACCGTCATTTGTCTGGAATGTTCTAAGGTCTCTTGCATGAGCAGGGGCTTGCACTAGAAGACTTCCAAGGTGCCTTCCAACTCTGTTATTTTGCTAAATGTTTGTGTGTTTCAGTTGATGCTTTGTGAATTGCTGGTTAGTTTTCCCTACCCAGGATCGGAGACCTCTACATCATCATCAGCCCTATGTCCTTTTTCCCAACATGGCTTCACACAAGATGCTGAATCAAAACCCAGTAAAACCCAGTCTTGCTTCCAATGAAATGAAAGGGAATTTAGACTCAACCCTAAACTCCTTCCACCGGGTTTCAATGGGCCTCCTTTAAGCATAACTTAAGTCTATCACTCAGATTCATCTTCCTGATACTGCCCGTTCCTCACAGCAAATTACACTTGCGCTCAATAAACAGCTTTGTAAACCTTGATGGAGACACCATAGAGCACTTGAGATTGAGGCCTTCTAGCCAAATCAGAGAGACTTAAAGCTGCATCTACGATAGACATCCTGTAGAGATAAGAATGTTTGATTTCCTGGTCTTTTCTTCCTGGTTTTAACTTTAACAATCCAAAGAAGACGCAAAAGCTTCTTTTAATGAAGGGCAAATTGTCCAGATATGTGGTGTCTCAGCGGGCAAATTACATATGTTTGCCCAGAATTGATGGGAAACAAAATATCTGGGAACGATAAGTATCACAAACCAAACTTGGCAAGGAGCACACAGCTTTGAGGAGGCAAAAAAACACATTGCGTCTTAACCAAGGATGGGAGAACAAAATAAAAATAGCTTCTGGAAGATGCAGATCCTTTTTACTTGCCTGTGTCCAGTCCAAGCCGGGAATAAACAACATGGTGACTGCTTTAGAAAGAAGGTTGCAGTTTATTGAAGAGGAGAGCCAGACAGAAAGATGGCTCTGGGGGAAAAAAGAGAGAGCACATATAGTAGGGAGTGGGTTTTTATACCTTCTTGGGCTTTTGTTTGAAGTTGTTCCTGTGTCATGAACTTTGACCTGAGTCTGAGTATGCCTTTCTGGTATTCTGATGGTGGTGGGTTAATCCTATTATGTCCTGTCTTAGAGTTTGGGTGCAGTATGTAGATTTTAAGGGTCTTTCTCTTCCTGAACTCTTCAGCTTCTAGCTGGAGGGCTCCAACCTTCTTAAATGGATTATTACATCTGCATTTCTAAAAGCTGGTTTCTGCTGAGTTGTCTGGCTGGGTGTGTGTGTGTGTGTGGTGAAGTTTCTGCCTTTTTAAAGATCCTCTCCATTATTCCTTTGGGGAAATATATTCTGCCTTTTTAACATTCCCAAAAATATTTCTTTTCTCTGGATTCTTTCCACACCTGCAATGAGTGAAGTTGGATGAGATATGCAGGATAAATTCTTCTCTTGGACATAATCACACAATTCATATTTGGACACTGATTTGACTTCCCTTTAATCTATGCCTGCTCAGATTAAGGGGAAGTCATTGTATGGATTCCTTCTATACAGATTAGGTGAGACCAGTAACAGTTAACTGTGAGAGGGATCTTGGAGTCCTAGTAGACAATCACTTAAATATGAGCCAGCGGTGTGTGGCAGCAGCCAAAAAAGCCAATGCAATGCTACAGTAGGTTGTACAAACAGAGAGACAGAATCAAGATCACGTGAAGTGTTAATACCACTTTACAAGGCCTTGGTAAAACCACAGTTGGAATATTGCATCCAGTTTTGGTCGCCATGAAATAAAAAAGATCTTGAGACTATAGAAAGACTGGAGAGAAGAGCAACAAAGATGATCAGGGGACTGGAGGCTAAAACATACAAAGAACAGTTGCAGGAATTGGGTATGTCTAGTTTAATGAAGAGAAGGACGAGGGGCGACATGATAGCAGTGTTCCAATATCTCAGGGGTTGACACACAGAAGAGGGGGTCAAGCTATTCTCCAAAGCACCTGAAGGCAGGACAAGAAGCAATGGATGGAAACTAATCCAGGAGAGAAGCAACCCAGAATTAAGGAGAAATTTTTTGACAGAACAATTAACCAGTGGAAAGGCTTGCCTTCAGAGGTTGTGGGTGCTCCATCACTGGAGGCTTTTAAGAAGAGACTGGACAGCTATTTGTCCAAAATGGTATAGGGTCTCCTGCTCAAGCAGGGGGTTGGACTAGAAGAGGTCCCGAGGTCCCTTCCAACTCTGTTATTCGGTTAAATTTGGCCCCGAACATTCAACATGTGTCTTTGATCCTAAAGCAATGGACATTTAATGACTTCTATAAAATTAAGATAAGGAATTATGGAAACCTGGAATTGCATTGATGTGGTTGCTTATTTTCTTCTTCTTCTTCTTCTTCTTCTTCTTCTTCTTCTTCTTCTTCTTCTTCTTCTTCTTCTTCTTCTTCTTCTTCTTCTTCTTCTTCTTCTTCTTCTTCTTCTTCTTCTTCTTCTTCTTCTTCTTCTTCTTCTTCTTTTCTTTTTTAAAAATTGTTTTTGGTAGATTGGCAAGGATTTTATTAATTTAGAAGTTTTGAAGGTTGCACCATATGTCGTAAGAAAGCAATTTCTTCTGGGGTATGCAATAAGGTCTTGAATTTGATTTATGGCCTTAATACCGTGAGATATTAATAAATCTCCATACCAGCTGGTAATAGGCAGTCAGACAAATGCAACATTTTCTTAGGGTAGAGTAGTTCAAATGTGTCTTTCAATTTCCCTCAGATAAGTGCCAATCAGCAGCACTTGTTAATTCCAACACCTGGAAGTTCGGAGAACAGAAAAGAGGTGCCTTCCATCACAATACTTTTTTTAAATATATATATATATATATTGGAGAGCGAGAAAAAGATAAAATCCTGATAAAATGGATTGTAAGCCAATAATGTCAACACCCATAGATGTTAGGAACTTACATGCCAGCCAAGATGAATTGCTTACTGGGTCCCAGATCTCATGGGATCCAATTTGGTTGGTGATAGGGGGGGAAACAAATGCCCCAGAGGTATGTAAACAAATAAAGAAATACATGCGCACGCGCTAACATGTATTCAGAATCTAGTTAGAGATGCTAACAAGCGCACAACTGAATGGCTTAAGAGGGGGGGGGAAATTCATAGATATTTCATGCACAGCTCAGCAAAGTCACGCTAAATAATGACAAAATTAGGACAGACTAGTGGTAAAGTTTAAGCAAACTTTCCACCAGTCTCCTCTCCTCCCTCCCCTCTCCTTTCCTTTCCTTCCCTTTCTCCTCTTCTCATCTCTCTCTCTCTCTCTCTCTCATCTCTCTTCTCTCTCTCTCTCTCTCTTTCTCTCTCTCCTCTTTCTCTCTCTCTCTTTCTCTCTCTCTTACTCTCTCCTCTCCTCTCACTTTCTCTCTGTCTCTCTTTCTCTCTCCTCTCCTCTTCTCTCCTCTCCTTCTCTCTCTCTCTCTTTTCCTCTCCTCTCCTCTCCTCTTTCTCTCTTTCTCTTTCTCTCTGTCTCTTTCACTCTCCTCTCCTCTCTTCTCCTCTCTCTCTCTCTTTCTTTCTTTTCATCTCCCTCTCTCTTTCTTTTCTTTCTTTCTCTCTTTCTCTGTCCCTGCATGCAGACACAGTGCCCAATATCACCTCTGCACTGCCCGTTCCGTATTTGCAAATTTCAGTGGTACAATCCATTTTCACCACTTGGTACAGCCCGTTCTGTCCATTTCCCTATCGGAAGCCCAAATTAAGTGAGCTGGTACAGGAAAAGAAATGGCTCCTACGCGCCACCCCCACCCCCGCCCCCCTTTCCTGACATTTCTTCTCCTCTTGCCTGATTAGAGGCAATTCTGAAAACCAATTCACATCCCGAGTCAGTGTAATTGGTGCTGGACTGAGCTTCCAAAATGAAGTGATGGGCTCCCTGCAGCTCGTCATCACTTCTCTCGTGGAGGTGACCTGGGAGTATAAACAAAGCAATTTGCCCCAAGGGTTTGGATCAAAAATGGTCTTCTCTGCAGAGGAGGCAAGATGAAAAAAACTTCCGCCAGTTCAACCAATTTCAAAATATCAACTTTAGAACGTAGAACATAGAATAATAGAGTTGTAAGGGACCTCGAAGGTCTTCAAGTCCAACCCCCTGCTTGAGCAGGAGACCCTGTGTCATTTCAGACAAGTGGTTGTCCAGTCTCTTTTTGAAAGCCTCCAGTGATGGAGCACCCACAGCTTCTGAAGGAAAGTTATTCCACCGGTTGATTGCTCTCACCGTTAGGCAATTTCTCCTTAGTTCTAGGTTGGTTCTCTCCTTGCTTAGTTTCCAACCATTGTCTCTTGTCTTGCATTTTGATGCTTTGGAAAATAGGTGGACCCCCTCATCTTTGTAGGAGCCCCTCAAATATTGGAAGAGTGCTATCCTGTCACTCCTAGTCCTTCTTTTGAAAAACGTTTGATGCCGATCTCTGTTTTGATAGATTGGACCCATTGAAACTTTAACCTTGTTTCCTCCCATGCAAGATTGGTAACAGTTGAAGTATCTCCAAAGAAGGTCTGGAGAAGGTCTGAACCTAGGCAAGAAGACAAGCTGGACTTAAACCAGATTTAATGTTAAACCTACAAGGCCCATACAACATTTCCTGACTGGCTCTTGGCGAAACTGAATCCAGCAACGTTCTATATAGATGATAGTTGGAATAAGGTAGAGTAGAGTAGAGTAGAGTAGAGTAGAGTAGAGTAGAGTAGAGTAGAGTAGAGTAGAGTAGAGTAGAGTAGAGTAGAGTAGAGTAGAATAGAATAGAATAGAATAGAATAGAATAGAATAGAATAGAATAGAATAGAATAGAATAGAATAGAATAGAATAGAATAGAATAGAATAGAATAGAATAGAATAGAATAGAATAGAATAGGTTTATCTGTGTCATCATAGTCACAGAGTCACAATGGGTGTGGAGCCTTCTTGGGACTGTTGAAAGGACTGTGTTGTAGACTGGAAGATAGATGATGTCGTATCCTTCCCCCTCTGTTGAGAGAGGATGAGAAGCAAAACGTCTTCAAAGAAAAACAAGAAAGTCCAGTTGCCTCCTGAAAAAGCACCTTTGGGACACAACCATGACCTGGAGGACTGAGAACCTCCATAGACAAGTCAAGGAGTACCTGTAATCTTTGAAAAGACACACACAACCCATAACCCATGTTGTGTTCATGCCTCCCCAGTTTATACTTTAAGTGGGATCCCTGGTTCCTCTCTCTGGGCTCCCTTCTCCTCACTGCCTGCAACTCACCCTACAATGTGATCTTCAACATCTGCAGAGGGGTGTGAATGTGTAGACCTCGGTCAACACACGTGCAGGCTCTCTATAAACTGAAGCCTCTCTCTTTTTCTTCCAGGTCCCCTTCGGAAATGCTGAATACAAGCTTCAGACTCTCCACCCAGCTCAGTCTTCGCCTGTCATGTCACTTCAGCCGGGAGCTCCAGGTAAGAGGCAACATTTTTCTGACTTTCTCGCTAGGTTAGCATTCCGAAAACAAGACACGAAGCTGCTGGATTGACAGGAAACTGTCAGGGGTTGAAATGTTTGCCTGTCTTGGATGAGAAATTACCGACCAGTAAAAAGTCCTCGCTGAGAAAAAGCGGCCATGGTGGGAAGCTGATTAGGATTGGCAGGTGAATTCTTTACTCCGTCACAAATAATCTCGCCGTCTCTGCTAAACAGGGGTGGGCGAGATTTTGAAGACCAGCCTGGTGGTCTCACACAGGTAATATCGACTAGCGCATTGTTAATCCCCGTAATGATACTTAACAACCTGGATAAGAAGATCAGGGGCATGGCTTGTTCTAGAATTAAAGGATTGGTGGCGAGATGCTGACAACTGGGATGAGAGAGGGAAATAAATCTGCATTTTTTAAAAAGAAATATAATTGAATTGAGGAGCATGTTGTTGCCTTTTATCTCTCTGGGTTTGGCTAAAGAAAAGAAGAAACAGGGGAGACATGATAGCAGTGTTCCAGTATCTGAGAGGCTGCCACAAGGCAGAGGGGGCCAGGTTGTTCACCAAAGCAGCAGAGGGAAGGATGAGAAACAATAGTTGGAAACTGATCAGAGAGAGAAGAAACCTGGAACTAAGGAGAAACTTCCTGACAGTGAGGACAACCAACCAGTGGAACAGCTTAGCCCCAGAAATCGTGGGTGCTCCATCACTGGAGATTTTCAAGAAGAGACTGGACAGTCACCTGTCTGAGATGGTATAGGTTCTCCTGCTTGAGCAGGGGGCTGGACTAGAAGACCTCCAAGGTCCCTTCCAGCTCTATTCTATTCTATTCTATTCTATTCTATTCTATTCTATTCTATTCTATTCTATTCTATTCTCACCCACTCCACGAGGGGGGGAAAAAGGGAAATTGGGAGAAATTCAAAGTTAATAGTCTCCTTGCACGTTTGTAATGATGAAGTAGCCAAAGATTGGTGTCAATATTCTATCTTTCAATGCATTGGAACTTCTCTGATGGTCCCAAAGGTGCTTTTTCAGGAGGCAACTGGCCTTTCTTGTTTTTCTTTGAAAATGTTTCGCTTCTCATCCAAGAAGCTCTGACTAGATGGTGGGGAATGGGAGGATCTAGACAGAGCTGAAGAAGCTTCTTGGATGTGAAGCAAAACGTCTTGTGTTTTATCCTCCAGTCCCCTAATCATCTTTGTTGCTCTTCTCTGCACTCTTTCCAAAGTCTCAACATCTTTTTTTTTTATTGTTCAGATCAGTTGGGTTCTTTGTGACTGTGTGACTTGTGAGAGCCTAACCCAGGGGTCTTCAAACCTGGCCCTTTCATGACTTGTGGACGTCAACTCCCAGAATTCCTCAGCCGGGCACGCTGGCTGAGGAATTCTGGGAGTTGAAGTCCATAAGTCATAAAAGGGCCAAGTCTGAAGACCCCTGGCCTAACCTGCTTGATTAGCTTCTGCTTCAAGGCATGGAACAAATGGTGGATATGGGCCTATTCAGAGACTGGGTTAAGGATCTTCTTCTAAGACAAATACTTCTCATCTCATTCTTGAGTGGCTTAGATTCAAGATGGGGCTCTAAAGATCAAGCTGAGTAGCATCTAGGGAGCCAGGATTGGCTCCTTGGGGGTCAGCTGATTGAACAACCAAATTAATTGACAAGCTGGTATTGATTGCAGCCCAAGAGTTGACCTGTAGGAGTGCAGGATCACCAATCTGAGAAGCATTGGCTGTCTTCCGTGACTAACAGCACGCGGAAAATGTCCTTCCATTGGCACTTTACACTCCATTAAAATGATATCTAGTGTCTAGCAAGAAATACAATGCACAGTGACAAATGTGGGATTCTCACTATTGCTAACAAGCCTACTGCTCGGATGCTAAAATAAGGCTTTTTGGCATCATCGGCTATAAACAGGAGGAGGCGGTTGGCGTCCTATGTATAGCGCAGGGAGTATTTTTAAATCCAGATTATTAATTGTTTTGCCACGTTCTGCTCAAAGTCGCCCCCCCCCCCTGGCATGGCGTCAGGGCTCGTTGGAGTTTCTTCCCAAGCTCTGATTTGCTCAATTTGGTTTAGGTTCTTCACTTTTCACTAAAGCTCGTACACTCTGCGTTGGATAGTGTTAGGAAGCCAACGGTGACCTTATCGTGGTGGAACTCCATAATGATGGACCCAAAGACCTGTCTTGACGTAGAATAACAAAGTTGGAAGGGACCTTGGAGGTCATCTACTCTAAATCCACGCATGAGCAGGAGAGTCTATACCATTTCAGACAGGTGACCCTCCAGTCTCTTCTTCAAAGCCTCCAGCGATGGGGCACCCACAACTTCTGAAGGCAAGTTGGCTGTTCTCACTCTTAGGAAGTTTCTCCTTAGTTCCAGGTTGCTTCTCTCCTTGATTAGTTTCCATCCGTTGCTTCTTGTCTTGCCTTCTAGTGTTTTGGTAACTCGTTTGCCCCTCTCATCTTTGTGACAGCCCCTCAAATACTGGAACACTGCTGTCATATCTCCCCTAGTCATATCATATCATATCTTCTTATTGGGAAAGAAGAATTCCATGAAAAAAGGAGAGCCGTTAAGTTCCCTTCTAGTATCTTCTGCTCCAGGAGAGTTGACCACTGTGGTTCCTCACACATAGGAGAAAAGCATGAATTAGAAGCATACCTTTTCAACCTTCTCCCCATTCCAGGGGGTCTACAAGATAAACCTCAGCAGAGGGTAGAAGATTTGCCAGCTTAGCTTTTCCTTTTTTGACTTTAAAAAAAAAATTATTTCCCCCTTATTTGCGTGAATTGGGGAAGACAACATCCATTTTAATTAATGAAATCACCCCCAGTTCCAGGTTCAGTTTGCAGAACCAATAAACGTATTTCCTAGATCATCTAGATTTGCTTCGGCAATCAAGACAGCTCATACATCAAGGAAATAAATAAGCAAATATCAGTTCTGGTATACTGTCTGTAAGTTTTGTTTTTCTGGTTCTATTTTTTCCTACTTTGCGCTCAGGATGCTCCACTGCTTCCTTCCAACTTCAAAGGGAGAGCATTATTAGAAAGTAAAATAGGAAGCCGCAGTAACCCCATCCTTTGTCTGAAAACATGCCTAAGGGGGACAGGAGGAGGAAAGGAAATGATGTAATGGGATGTGTGGAGGCACCATGACATATGATGAGCTACCCCACAATTTGTCTCCTGGAAAAGGTCTTCTCTGTGAGTCATCACACCCTGAATGACAGCCAGGTTTTCTTTAAGGTGCCTAGTATATGTTCCGCAAATTCAAAAAGCCGACCTCTTTCCAAAACGGGAAAAAAAAATTGAATTGGAAAGAATAGTGTGAGAGCTTTGTTTGAGGGGAAAAAAAAATATCTCAGGTTTGGTCTACAAAAATATCATAACGAGGAGGAGGAGGAGGAGGAAAAGAAAGAAAGAAAGAAAGAAAGAAAGAAGAAAGAAAGAAAGAGAAAGAAAGAAAGAGAAAGAAAGGAAGGAAGGAAGGAAGGAAGGAAGGAAGGAAGAAAGAAAGAAAGAAAGAAAGAAAGAAAGAAAGAAAGAAAGAAAGAAAGAAAGAAAGAAAGAAAGAAAGAAAGAAAGAAAGAAAGAAAGAAAGAAAGAAAGAAAGAAAGAAAGAAAGAAAGAAAGAAAGAAAGAAAGGCATAAGCATATAAGGAACGGCTGCTGGAACTGGGTATGTCTACTTTAATGAAGAGAAGGACGAGGAGTGACATGATAGCAGTGTTTCAATATCTCAGGGGCTGCCCCAAAGAAAAGGGAGTCAAGCTCTTCTCCAAAGCACCTGAAGGCAGGACAAGAAGCAACGGATGGAAACTCATCAAGGAGAGAAGCAACCTAGAACTAAGGAGGAATTTCCTGACAGTGAGAACAATTAACCAGTGGAACAACCTGCCTCCAGAAGCGGTGAATGCTCCAACACTGGAAGTTTTTAAGAAGAAACTGGACAGCCATTTGTCCGAAATGGGATAGGGTTACCTGCCTGAGCAGGGGGTTGGACTAGATGACCTCCAAGGTCCCTTCCAACTTTATTATTATTATTATTAGAAAGAAAGAAAGAAAGAAAGAAAGAAAGAAAGAAAGAAAGAAAGAAAGAAAGAAAGAAAGAAAGAAAGAAAGAAAGAAAGAAAGAAAGAAGAGGAAAGAAAGAAAGAAAGAAGAAAGAAAGAAAGAAAAGAACGAAAGAAAGAATAAAGAAAGAAGAGGAGGAGGGGAGGAGGAGGAGGAGGAGGAAGAGAGGGGGAGGAGGAGGAGGAGGAGGAGGAGGAGGAGGAGGAGGAGGATAGCACCTTCGGTAAAAGCATCAGCCCGGGTATTCAAGGGAAACTCACCCCAATTGAAATCTTTCCCTTACATCAGTCCATAGCTCTGGTGAATTACTTTCTCCTTGGCTGCAATTTGATTTCATCTGCTCAGAGACATCAGGATATACATTTAAACAGAAATCTCCAACAACAAGGCAGCCAGTTGCTTCTAATAAAAACAGTTCTGCTGGAATAATGCAGTCTCTGAGAGATAGGGTGTAATATGGTTAAATGCTTTTACAATCTCCCATTAAAGTAAGTGAATGGAAATTCATTAAATATTTATAGGGTTTGGAAAAGACAGGGAAAGAGGGAGAGAGGGGGAGAGAGGGAGAGAGACAGAGAGAGAGACAGAGACAGACACAGAGAGAGAGAGAGACAGACAGAGAGAAAAAGAAGAAAGAAAGAAAGAAAGAAAGAAAGAAAGAAAGAAAGAAAGAAAGAAAGAAAGAAAGAAAGAAAGAAAGAAAGAAAGAAAGAAAGAAAGAAAGAAAGAAAGAAAGAAAGAAAAAGAAAGGAGACAGAGAGAGAGAGACAAAGACAGAAAGAAAGAAAGAAAGAAAGAAAGAAAGAAAGAGAAAGAAAGAGAAAGAAAGAAAGAAAGAAAGAAAGAAAGAAAGAAAGAAAGAAAGAAAGAAAGAAAGAAAGAAAGAAAGAAAGAAAGAAAGAAAGAAAGAAAGAAAGAAAGAAAGAAAGAAAGAAAAGAGAGAGAGAGAGAGACCAAAACTTCACGCCGCCTCTCAGAATGCCAAATAGTTTATGCTAGAGATGGTGTGATGGGACAGGAAAAAAGGCACATGGCAACAAACACATACACAACACTGAAGAACCTTCACCATCTCCCATCTGTGGCTTCTTGCCTTGCCTTCAGGTCCTTTGCAGAATAGGTTGACTCCCTCTTCTTTGTGGCAGCCCCTCAAATACTGGAAGACAGCTATCCTGTCACCCCTGGTCCCACTTTTTCACTAGACTAGATATACCCAATTCCTGCCACCGTTCTTCTTTGTTTTAGCCTCCAGGCCCCTGATCATCTTTGTTGCTCTTCTCTGCACTCTTTCCAGATTCTCAATATCTTTTTAATAAGGTGGTGAGTCAAACTGAAACAATTAGATATGGCAGAACATTTTCCAAGCCTGCAAAGAATAAGCTACACTATAAGTGAAAATGCTACCTCCGTTGTCAGTCAACACCAACACAACTTGGCATGGGTCACGATGGATGGGCTGTTCACAGTTCTAGTTCAACAAGACACAGAGAGGCAGAGATCCTTCACTAGCCATTGAGCAATTCTGGTATACCAAAGAAAATAACCACGAGGTACTACATCTCTTGTGAGGTTGTTGCAGTGCAGTTCACAACAGTTCCTTGCCAAAGGAACAATGGATGGAAACTCATCAAGGAGAGAAGCAACCTGGAATGAAGGAGAAACTTCCTAACAGTGAGGACAATTAACCAGTGGAACTGCTTGCCACCAGAAGTTGTAGGTGCTTCATCACTGGAGGTTTTTAAGAAGAGACTGGACAGTCACTTGTCTGAGATGGTATAGGGTCTCCTGCTTGAGCAGGGGGCTGGACTAGAAGGCCTCCAAGGTCCCTTCCAGCTCTATTCTACTCAGAAGGGGGATTGGTGAAAGAGGCTGTGAGAGAAAGAACATCTAAAAAGTCACCTCCTCCCCAGGTCTGCAATATCTCCCCAAATTTTATGAAAATCCTAGATCTTCCAGAAACCGATGTCCAAGGAGTAACGATAAGGGCGTCTTCAAGAAGTCAAAAGAGCAGGTTTTCAAAGTCATCCCACAGAAATAATTCCGAAAATGACGAGGCGTTCTGTCACGGTTTTCCCTGAAGGCTTAAATCACTGTTTGTTTTCCCACCTCTGAACGGAGATGTCTCACCAGCTCGCAATATACGTGTTCAAATGTTAACATTTTCATACTCTTAAAAAATGCCACATCCATCATTTGTGAGAGCAGCCAAAGCCGGATCCCCTAGAGGGGAGCCCAGCAACAAAAAGTGATCGATGACTAATAATAACCCTCTTTAATGTCAGATCTATTCGCAAGAACATGACAGCAGGAGCCTGGAGATCATTCATCCTAAGTAACCACTGTTCTAGGGATTACCTGTGAGATGGCAGATGTTGGCTACATTCCTGTTACTGGGAAATGTGAGTTTATGGAACGGAAGAGTTGGGAGGGAAGTTTGGTAGCCATGCTGGCATTCTCTGGCATCTTTAAAGTTGTCAAAAGTTGGACACTTCCTATTCTAGAACATTCACAGAGATCTAACCAGCTCTGGAATTACATCTGCCCATCTCAAGTGGAAATAAGGGACAGGGGCAAAAGATTCTTTCCTTCGACCTCCAATTCTTAATTTTGCATTTTCTCAAAATTGCATGTTCAAATACAAGTAGGATGCTTGCCTTAGATTTTCTCATTCCCCCAAAACTTTTTTTTTAAAAAAAACCACACCGAAAACCTCAACACAACTGCCTGACATTTTGCGGTCCAACTCCTTTTCCGTACAAAAGCAAGTCAGAGGGAGTTCCTTTTATCCCTTCCTGCTGGATCTTGGCAAAGATATTTGTGCAATAAATCAATTAAGCTGGGGGAAAAAATAGCGGGCTGGACTAGAAGACCTCCAAGGTCCCTTCCAGCTCTATTCTATTCTACTCTACTCTACTCTACTCTACTCTACTCTACTCTACTCTACTCTACTCTACTTTACTCTATTCCATTCTATTCTGCATTCTATTCTATTCTAGTCTATTCTATTCTACTCTACTCTACTCTACTCTACTCTACTCTACTCTACTCTACTCTATATTCTATTCTGTTCCATATTCCATATTCCATATTCCATATTCCATATTCCATATTCCATATTCCATATTCCATATTCCATTCCATATTCTATTCTATTCTATTCTATTCTATTCTATTCTATTCTATTCTATTCTATTCTATTCTATTCTATTCTATTCTATTCTATTCCATTCCATTCCATTCCATTCTGCATTCTATTCTATTTCTATTCTATTCTACTCTACTCTACTCTACTCTACTCTACTCTACTCTACTCTACTTTACTCTATTCCATTCTATTCTGCATTCTATTCTATTCTATTCTATTCTATTCTATTCTATTCTACTCTACTCTACTCTACTCTACTCTACTCTACTCTACTCTACTCTACTCTACTCTACTCTACTCTACTCTACTCTATATTCTATTCTGTTCCATATTCCATATTCTATTCTATTCTATTCTATTCTATTCTATTCTATTCTATTCTATTCTATTCTATTCTATTCTATTCTATTCTATTCTATTCTATTCTATTCTATTCTATTCTATTCTTCTCTATTCCATTCCATTCCATTCCATTCTGCATTCAATTCTATTTCTATTCTATTCTACTCTACTCTACTCTACTCTACTCTACTCTACTCTATATTCTATTCTGTTCCATATTCTATTCTATTCTATTCTATTCTATTCTATTCTATTCTATTCTATTCTATTCCATTTTCTATTCTATTCTGTTCTGTTCTGTTCTAAAAACAGAGTTATGGAAATCACATTCCCCAATGGGTCAGACTCATCACCATTAACCCTTTAAAAATGCATGGGAGACTCACAAGCATCCTTTACCATTTTCAGCTAAAAAAAAGTTTAGACTTCATATCCAAATTTAGTTATAGCCGTTTGTTTTTGCTGTAAGCTAATAACAGAGATGAAGTCAAGCTGAGCTGCAATAACTTCATGGACACGTCACGGACTTTTCTTGACATCAGTAGAAGTGGTTTTGCCACGGCGTTCTTCTGATAGGAATTTTTAACTTTCCACTATAGCCCACACTTTGCATCCTCTTCCCTTCCAATCTAGGTCCAATGTTTGATCAACTTCTTCAGGGTCAGCTGAGATCAACAAGAACATAGAATAATGGAAGGGACCTGGGAGGTCTTCTAGTCCAGCCCCCTGCTCGAACAGGAGAACCTATACCATCTCAGACAAGTTACTGTCCAGCCTCTTCTTAAACACCTCCAGTGATGGAGCGTCCACAATTTCTGAAGGCAACTTCTGTTCCACTGGTTGATTGTCCTCACTGTCAGGAAGTTTCTCCTTAATTCCAGGTTGCTTCTCTCTTTGGTCAGTTTCCAACCGTTGTTTCTTGTCCTGCCCTCTGGTGCTTTAGAGAATAATTTGGATAATAGTTTGACCCTCTTCGTCTTTGTAGGAGCCCCTCAAATATTGGAACCTGCTGTCAAGTCCAAAATCTGAAGGAATGGCTAAGGTCCACACCACGCAGAAGCACAATGGGTCATTTTGCTAAGGAGAGCGTGGAGTTTCACCAGCATCCCAACTCCCCTTCGTTCTAGAATTTGTGAAGCCTGATTGTTGAGATTTTTGTTCTTTCCAACATCTCCTTCAGGGTGGGAAGTGAATGGGTGGATACACAAGTTGGTTTCACCCATCCGTTTGGGTACCAAACCGATGTGTACAGTCAATTTATCCATCTGATAAGTGAACAGAAAAGCTTTCACATCCCTGATTTATAGCACATCAAAGGCCATAAATTGCCATTAGGAGAAGTGCAGTCTTGTAGATCATACAATCTGAGACTCTGGGTCACTATTTATTCTCTACTGACATATGGGAAGTACTGCTTGTCACCCCTAATTTGCAAAAGGATAAGGATGAGGTTCAGGCACAGCTGGCAGAGATGCCCTTTGACCCGGAAGTGCTATCCATAGGCAGGACGGTTGCTGCAATTCAGGATAACGTACATCGTCACTCCAAATGGGATGTTATCTTGCCAGTAAGTGTGTTTTCTCCTTGCTATTCTTCTCTTATAATAATGAGACATCTTTACCAGGATATCATGTTTTTCAGAGTTATGGAGAAGGGGCAGAAAGGGGAGAAGAAAAAAAAGGTTGTGCTTGCTGCTGAAATCCTCTCTTCATCTGTCTTAAAATTTAGCTTTTGGGTTTTGGTGGATTGCTGGATGATACAAGCAATCCTGAAAGCAGGACAAGAAACAATAGATGGAAACTGATCCAGGAAAGAAGCAACCTAGAACTAAGGAGAAACTTCCTGACAGTTAGAACAATTAACCAGTGGAACAACCTGCCTCCAGGAGCTGTGAATGCTCCAACACTGGAAGTTTTTAAGAAGAGACTGGACAGCCATTTGTCTGAAATGGCATAGGGTCTCCTGCTCGAGCAGGGGGGTGGACTAGAAGACCCCCAAGGTCCCTTCCAACTCTGTTCTTCTGTAATTCTGTAAAAGCTCCATCTCTGAAGGTATCTTGCCGAGTCTTCAGATGTAGGAAGTGCCTTCTGTTAACCCATACTAACTCTAGCTTAGTATTCGCAACTCTTCTTCACGACTTTCTCAACTTAGCCAGGGCTTGCTAGAGAGGGAATTGTTATCCTTTTCAACGAAAACGCCCTAAGAGAGGAGGGAGAAGATCTGTGAGGTGGACGGAGACACCGGCCACCGAAAGAGAAAGCTAGCTGAGAAGCCAAGCTCAGAACTGCTAACGGAGGTTAAGCAAGCTATTTATCTTAGCAAGGGGAGAGCCATCACCAGGAACCTTATGAACAACGAAAAGAAAAAAGAAAACAAACAGCTGGCCTTGAACAAGCCATTGTTGCACGGATAACCACGTCTGGTGATGACACAGATTGGTTTGTTTGCTGCTGTTTTGTCGGAGGGGGGGGTCTAAATTGGGACAAGCTGAAGCTTTCATTTCCTATCCCGTCTGCGTTTGCCAGACCCAACAGCTGCCTTCAGCATCTGGCACACGAAGCAGAATCTGTGGTTTCTGTCCAACATATTTTTTTTTCGGGGGGTGGGGGAGCCGAAGAATATGCCAGACAGATTTTCATGGACGGCATTCAGCTTTGCTGCCATCTCTGTCGCATTATTTTGAAAATGTCAGATGGATAACAAATGAATGTGTTTCTCCTACAGGAGCCAGATTCTTCCCGGATTTTGTAGTACCTTCACGTTGTGTTTGGAAAAGTACGTTCCAATCAAAAGCAGGGTGCGATCCAGCTTTGCAGAGCACATTTTGTATAAAATATGGGTGTCGGGGAGCCATCGGGGGCGAAGATATTAAAGATTCCACCTCCAGGTCCTCAGCACATAGAAAAGACTGTGGTGGCCTCCTAACTCTAGTCTGAGCTACAAAAACCTTGGAGGAAGCTTCCTTCTTATTGCATAATTCACATCAACCACATCTGATAGATGTTTTCATATTCCAGTTCATAGGATGGATCCAGATTTACCAAGACTCATTTGATTTATGGTGATCTCTGCTTGCCAGCTTCCTATTGACTTCCAGATGGGCACTGATCCAACATGGCTTGGCTTGGGGTCTTAAATCTTATTTCAACAAATCTAGTGTGACGTTGACTTCAGTTCCATGTAAGAAAGAGTCACATTCTGGAGACCCCACATTCAAATTGAGTTTCTTTCTATGGAGATTCTCCGTCAATCCAAGTCATGGTTATCCCAAAGGTGCTTTTTTCACGACGCAACGGGACTTTCTCATTTTTCCTTGAGGATGTTTCGCTTCTCATCCAAGAAGCTCCTTCAGCTCTGACTGGATGGTGGGGAATGGAAGGATTTATACTCCTTTCAGACCGCTGGTCATTTGCCTTCTTTTAGAGAGTGGTTGAGGCCACCTGGAGGCTTACCTGTGTCGTCAGAGTCACCTGAGTAGTGCAAATGGGTGTGGAGCCTTCTTGGGACTGTTGAAAGGACTGTGTTGTAGACTGAAGATAGATAATGTAGATCCAGTCAGAGCTGAAGAAGCTTCTTGGAAGAGAAGCGAAAGGTCTTCAAAGAGAAAAAAGAAAGTCCAGTTGCCTCCTGAAAATCACCTTTGGGTTGTTCCAAAGGTGCTTCTTCAAAAGGCAACTGGACTTTGTTTTTGGAATAGAATAGAGCTGGAAGGTACCTTGGAGGTCTTCTAGTCCAGCCCCCCTCTCAAGCAGGACAACCTACACCATCTCAGACAGGTGAATGTCCAGTCTCCTCTTAAAAATCTCCAGTGATGGAGCACCCACGATTTCTGGAGGCAACTTCTGTTCCACCGGTTGATTGTCCTCACTGTCAGGAAGTTTCTCCTCAGTTCCAGGTTGCTTCTCTCTTTGATCAGTTTCCAACCATTGTTTTCCCCTGAGGACATTTTGCTTCTCACCCAAGAAGCTTCTTCAGAACCGAAGGAGCTTCTTGGAGGAGAAGCAAAAGCTCTTCCAGGTTCCTACTGAGTTTTTCCTCTCTTCTGGGTCTGAGACCAACTGCGGGAGTTGAGAGAAAGGCAGGAGAGGTCCAACCTAGAACATTAAAAGATGCTGAGCCCTGTAGTTCAGCCACCTCCAGAGAGAGCTACAGATGTCCTCCCTTGGACCGAGATGGTAGAGGTTGTGCTTTCCTCCCTTTTGAAATGAATTTGTTGCCTTGAACCCTTGCAGCTTTCTCTGATTCAGCTCCTCCTCCTCCTCCTCCTCCTGCTTACAAAAGGTGAACAGGCAGCTGGTACGGCAGATAGGCTTTTCCGAAGTCTTTCATGCATGATCTCCACATCCGCGTAGCTTTATAAATATGGTAATGGCTTTCCCTTGCTTGCCTGGATAGGAAATAAGGTCCAGAGTCACCTAAGATCCTGGACCTGGAGAGATAACCATAGAAACAACTTGCTGCAAAGCAAACACTCCACATTATACACTCTGGGTCAAATTAACTCTCCCTTTCTCTCTCTCTTTTGTCCTTGTCCCTCTGCCCATCGCTCTCCCAACAGCTTCCTGCGCTCACCTATTTGCTGATTGCATCCAGCAAGGAGACAGAACCCCTTGTTTGCTTCATTACCAGAAAGTGCGAGCTTGAGATAAAAAAATAATAATAGTAAAAAAGCATTGATTTATACAATAGCCTCCTCGGCCTGGCATTTCAATGGAGTTGTCCTGCCGAGAAAATTACAGATAAACTCTTAATTTATTCTCCATTTAAGCACCAGGAGGAGGTAGAGCAGGGTGGGGTTAGCACGGTGGAGTCTATAATTGGAGAGTCTCATTCCTGACATGTTCGGCGCCACCTTCCTCTTGATCAGTCGAGAGACGGCACAAGGAGGACTTGTCACGAAGTGTGACCTCATGACAAGAATCTGAATAACAGAATAACAAATAACAGAATAACGAATAACAGAATAATGAATAACAGAATAACAGAATAACGAATAACAGAATAACAGAATAATGAATAACAGAATAACAGAATAACAGAATAACAGAATAACGAATAACAGAATACGAATAACAGAATAACAGAATAACAGAATAACAGAATAACGAATAACAGAATAACGAATAACGAATAACAGAATAACAGAATAATGAATAACAGAATAACAGAATAATGAATAACAGAATAACGAATAACAGAATAATGAATAACAGAATAACAGAATAATGAATAACAGAATAACGAATAACAGAATAAAGAATAACAGAATAACGAATAACAGAATAACAGAATAATGAATAATGAATAACGAATAACAGAATAACGAATAACAGAATAACAGAATAACAGAATAATGAATAACAGAATAACAGAATAACAGAATAATGAATAACAGAATAACGAATAACAGAATAACAGAATAACAGAATAACGGATAACAGAATAACGAATAACAGAATAACAGAATAACGAATAACAGAATAACGAATAACAGAATAACAGAATAACAGAATAACGAATAACAGAATAACAGAATAACAGAATAACGAATAACAGAATAACAGAATAACAGAATAACAGAATAACGAATAACAGAATAACAGAATAACAGAATAACGAATAACAGAATAACAAACAGAATAACAGAGTGGTAAGGGACCTTTGAGGTCCTGCTCAAGTGGGAAACCCTATACCATTTTGGACAAATGGCTGTGACCGTCATAACTATGAGTCAGTTGCCAAGCCTCTGAATTTTGTTCCCATGACCCTGGGGATGCAGCAACGTTTCGCAAGTGTGAAAAACGGTCGTAACTCACTTTTCCCCAGGCTATTGCAACTTTGAACGGTCACTGAAAGAACTGTGGTAAGTCAAGGATTACCTGTAAGTCAGATGGATGGATGGACGGATGGACGGATGGACGGATGGACGGATGGACGGATGGACGGATGGACGGATGGACGGATGGACGGATGGACGGATGGACGGATGGACGGCGGATGGAGGATGGAGATATGATGGATGGATGGACAGCTGGATGAGGGATGGATTGATGGATGGATGGATGATGGATGGATGGATGGATGGATGGATGGATGGATGGATGGATGGATGGATGGATGGATGGGTGGATGGATGGGTGGATGGATGGATGGACGGATGGACAAATCGATGGACAGATGGATGAAGAGACAAAAAAAGAAAAAAAAACATCCTATTATCCCCAGGATCCCAGTTTTGAATTTGCTTTTGACCAGAGGCCATTTTTTGAGGATGCTTCGTGACTTTTAAGTAAAGTTCAGCCCTTGGCTTGGCTGAAATAAGGGCAGAAAGGAAGAGAAGAAAAGATTGTGAATGACTAGAAGAGGTCAACTGCCTGCTTCAGCAGCAATCATTTCTGACAGAGGTTTCCAGAGTCCTAACATCTCCATGAAATATGCATGCAGATGGAGTCCATGAATAAAGCTTGCCTGCCAGAAACAGCCTCTGCTGCCTCTCCCATGGGATCTTTGATTGGCACCAAAAGCTGCTGGCAGGGAGATCAATACTTCAGGGACTGAGCGTCTTTTTGGAGGTTAACTCTTCCCCTGTACAATATATGTATTGTATTGTATGTATGTATGTATGTATGTATGTATGTATGTATGTATGTATGTATGTATGTAATGTATGTATATGAGAGATAGGTATGTATGAATGTACATGAGAGAAAGAGAGACTAGAACTTCTCAAGTTTGCAATTTAATAATATAAGAGATTACAAGAAGATCATGTTGGCTTTTCAACATGTAAATGACCTTTCATGGTCCTCTTAGAAGAGGTGATATATGTCTGTCTGTCCGTCCGTCCGTCCGTCCATCCGTCTGTCCATCCGTCCATCCGTCCATCTATCCATCTATCCATCTATCCAAATAGTCTTCCATCTATCCATCTATCCATCTATCCTTCCTCCCTCCCTTCCTTCCTTCCTTCTTCCCTCCCATCCATCCTTCCATCCATCCATCCATCCATCCATCCATCCATCCATCCATCCATCCATCCATCCATCCATCCATCCATCCATCCATCCATCCATCCATCCTTCCATCCATCCATCCATCCATCCATCCATCCACCCATCCACCCATCCATCCATCCTTCCATCCTTCCATCCATCCTCCTATCGATCCATCATTCACCTGTCTGAGACGGTATAGGTTCTCCTGCTTGAGCAGGGGGCTGGACTAGAAGACCTCCAAGATCCCTTCCAGCTCTCTTCTCTTCTCTTCTCTTCTCTTCTCTTCTCTTCTCTTCTCTTCTCTTCTCTTCTCTTCTCTTCTCTTCTCTTCTCTTCTCTTCTCTTCTATTCTATTCTATTCTATTCTATTCTATATTCCATTCATATTCTATTCTATTCTATTCTATTCTATTCTATTCTATTCTATTCTATTCTATTCTATTCTATTCTATTCTATTCTATTCTATTCTATTCTATCTGGGCCAATGTCCTAGACTTTGAGGCTGAACAATCAGACCCGGAATCAGAGGCAACTATCCAAAACTAAAACAGAGAATGAGCAGAGGTTCAAGAGTTTTTGCAGGATTACAGCCTCAGCAAAAACGAGTGCTGAATAGCTGCAGCTGTGAATGGCTGGGGGACTCACAGAGCATGCTCAGAACAGCCATGGCTTTCTAGAAGCTTTTAGAAAATGGATTCTTGATGCTGTGGAAGTTCAGCCTGCTTATCTGATGTCTTGGTCCTTTGATTGCACCACTCCTGATGATGTCTACCCCCTTGGGCATCCACGGCCAGAAATACTTTCTGCAAATTTGGCTGCTCGGAGTGAGTTGATTTTCATCAGGGGGTTCCACTGATGGGAGACTGTGGCTTTTCAAATCTACTGTTTATGGCCCTTTTGTTTAACCTTCTTTATCAGCGTTTCTTTAGGCTTTGAAGGCCAGAATTTCCTGCCTAAAGTTGGGGAAAGGGACCTCAAGTTAGGCCCACCATATCTGGGCTGCAAAATCTAGATGGCCACTAGATGGCAGCAAAGAGATGCCCCGAACTCTTTGCTGATGGGCTAGTGACCACCTGGATTTTGGCCTTTCCAGATCTGATAGTCCTGATCCATATAGCCAGGATATGATTTGGGAAAGAGGTTCTCAATTTCTCCTTATTTCCAGGTTGAATCTCTCCTTGGTCAGTTTCTATCCGTTATTCCTTGTCTGGGCCTTTGGGTGCTTTGGAAAATAGATTGACCCCCTCCTCTCTGTGTTGTTGTTGTTAGTTGCGAAGTCCTGTCCGACCCATTGCGACCCCATGGACAACGTTCCTCCAGGCCTTCCTGTCCTCTACCATCTTCTGGAGTCCATTTAAACTCAGGCCTACTGCTTCAGTGACTCCATCCAGCCACCTCATTCTCTGTCGTCCCCTTCTTCTATTGCCCTCAATCTTTCCCAGCATCAGGCTCTTCTCCAGTGAGTCCTTCCTTCTCATTAGGTGGCCAAAGTACTTGAGTTTCAACTTCAGGATCTGGCCTTCTAAAGAGCAGTCGGGGTTGATCTCCTCTAGGACTGACCGGTTTGATCGCCTTGCAGTCCAGGGGACTCGCAGGAGTCTTCTCCAGCACCATAGTTCAAAGGCCTCAATTCTTTGGCGCTCTGCCTTTCTTATGGTCCAACTTTCACAGCCATCCTCTCTGTGACAGCCCCTCCAATATTGGAAGACTGCTATCGTGTCTCCCCTGGTCCTTCTCTTCACTAGACTAGCCATGCCCAGTTCTTGCAACCTTCCTTCCTATGTTTTAGCCTCCAGTCCCCTAATCACCTTTGTTGCTCTTCTCTGCACTTTTTCCTATATTTTCAATTTTATGTCATATACTAGTATGCCTTATTTTAATCGTGACGCTTCCGACACAAATAAAGCAAAACAACTGAGGCATAGGTGGGTAGGAGAATACCAAAGTCTCATTTTAAAAACTTCGTTTTGGGGGGCTCTTCTGGGAATCTAAAATCAGGAGTCTTTATGCAGGTTTTTTTTTAAGTATTATTATTTTTAAGAAAGATGTTTCTTCTAAAGTGACCTATTCGCCTTGGTATCTCAAAGTACATTGACTAGAACTGCCGACATGTTCCGTGGCTAGAGGTAATGTATCTCCAAATAGAGAGCTGAGGGATTCTTTTTTCTATATTAAACTATTGATTTTTCATAAACAAAAAAGCACAAAAGGCCACGGAAAACAATTGCAGGAAGCTGAAGAATTAGACACTGCTTTGTGCCATAGTGACCGGGTTTCGTGCATCACGTTTTTCAAGGTATCAAAATAATAATAATAATTTAAAAAAAAAGCTTGTTGGATATCAGCCACGAACCTCCAAAAGTTCAGGAGGGAAAAAGAAAATAGGGCAATGTTGGCTTTGCCTCAGTTGGAGAGAATTCCTCTCTAGGTCAATTGAGTTGTTGTTGTTTTAATTCCTGGAGGAAAACAAACAAACCCCACAAACGTTTTAAATCTGTCCCTTCCAGATTCTTCCTTTAGTCAAGAACTTTATTTTTTATAGTCAGAATAAGCGAATAACAGAATTAGAAGGGACCTTGGAGGTCTTCTAGTCCAACCTCTTGCTCAGGCAGGAAACCCTATATATAGGTACAGGTTCCCTTGCTTGAGCAGGGGGCTGGACTAGAAGACCTCCAAGGTCTCTTCCAGATTCTATTCTATTCTAGTCTATTCTAGTCTATTCTAGTCTAGTCTAGTCTAGTCTCCATTCCTTCTGTTCTGTCCTATCCTATCCTATCCTATTCTATCCTATTCTATTCTATTCTATTCTATTCTATCCTATCCTATCCTATCCTATCCTATCCTATCCTATCCTATTCTATTCTATTCTATTCTATTCTAT
The DNA here is from genome assembly GCA_023970755.1 of Azemiops feae. Lineage (NCBI taxonomy): Eukaryota > Metazoa > Chordata > Lepidosauria > Squamata > Viperidae > Azemiops > Azemiops feae. The sequence goes on from JALGBA010001435.1 coordinate 39,664, forward strand.
TCTAATTCTATTCTATTCTAATTCTATCCTATCCTATCCTATCCTATCCTATCCTATCCTATCCTATCCTATCCTATTCTATTCTATTCTATTCTATTCCAGACAAATGGCTGTCCAGTCTCTTCTTAAAAACTTCCAGTGTTGGAGCATTCACAACTTCTGAGGACAAGTCGTTCCACTGATTAATTGTTCTTGCTGTCAGGAAATTTCCTCTTAGTTCCAGGTTGCTTCTCTCCTGGATTAGTTTCCATCCGTTGCTTCCTGTCCTGCCTTCGGGGGCTTTGGAGAATAGCTTGACTCCCTCTTCTTTGTGGCAACCCCTGAGATATCGGAACACCGCTATCATGTCCCCCCTGGTCCTTCTCTTCATTAAACTAGACATACCCAATTCCAGCAGCTGTTCTTGCCCGATAACCATTCTTATCATACACTTTTTCTTCTATAGGCTGGACATAGCTAGATTTTGAACAGCAGCGTTTCCAGAATCCAGTGTGAAACCCTGCCCTGCAGACAAATTTAGCTGAGTGACTGTCTTGCTATCTCAAAGAGCCCCACATCTGAGCCGGTGCCAGATTTTTGGCCTGTAAGAAAAAGGGCAGTGATCGACTTACGGCTAAGCCCAATCCAGCCGAAAAGGAAGCATGTTAACCAGCCAACTCCTCCAGCGGGTGAAAAAAGCCAGCACGCTTGCAAAAAGCAGAGCCTTTTCAGATGACTTGTGATTTATCCACAGACGTTCCTCCCTCAGCCTCCTTTTAATTAAAACTACGGCCAAGGTGTGGGGGGGGGAGGAGAGAAGAAAGAGCAAGAGAGACGGAGTGGGCCACAAACACAGCCTGACAGTTTCAATTTTCACTTACAGCTTCCTTTTCTAGGATTGATATCTTTCACCTTTCTGCTGAAGAGGAAGCCTTGTCTGTCATAAATCAACTTGGAGACCGGAGTCGACAAAGCTCACAGCTTTAGCCCGGCCAGCTGAGCAGAGAAAACTGCAGTTAGAGCACATAGCCAAGTGACTGTAGAAATGGGAGAGATGTAAGGAGAAACAGCTTGGGGAGATAAGTAAGCTATTGCAGCTATCAGCCTACGTAAATGGAAGGCAGCCCCATTGCAGTGCCATTTCTACAGGGACATTCAATCAGAATAGAACTGGAAGGGACCTTGGAGGTCTTCTAGTCCAACCTCCTGCTCAAGCAGGAGATCCTATGCCATTTCAGATAGGTGGCTGTTCAGTCTTTTCTTAAAAACCTCCAGTGATGAAGCATCCACAACTGCTGGGGGCAAGCTGTTCCACTGGTTAATTGTCCTCACTGTCAGGAAGTTTCTCCTTAATTCTAAGTTGCTTCTCTCCTTGATTAGTTTCCATCCATTCTAATAATAATAATAATAATAATAAAGTTGGAAGGGACCTTGGAGGTCACCGAGTCCAACCCCCTGCTCAGGCAGGAAACCCTACACCATTTCGGACAAATGGCTGTCCAGTCTCTTCTTAAAAACTTCCAGTGTTGGAGCATTCACCGCTTCTGAAGGCAGGTTGTTCCACTGGTTAATTGTTCTAACTGTCAGGAAGTTTCTCCTCAGTTCCAGGTTGCTTCTCTCCTTGACTAGTTTCCATCCATTACTTCTTGTCCTGCCCTCAGGCGCTTTGGGGAATAGCTTGACTCCCTTTCTTTGGGGCAGCCCCTGAGATATTGGAACGCTGCTATCATATCACCCCTGGTCCTTCTCTTCATTAAACTAGACAGACCCAATTCCAGCAACCGTTCCTTATATGTTTTAGCCTCCAGTCCCCTGATCATCTTTGTTGCTCTTCTCTGCACTCTTTCTAGAGTCTCAACATCTTTTTTTACATCGTGGTGACCAAAACTGGATGCAGTATTCCAAGTGTGGCCTTACCAAGGCCTTGTAAAGTGGTATTAATACTTCACGTGATCCTGATTCTATCCCTCTGTTAATGCAGCCTAGCACTGTGTTGGCTTTTTTGGTTATCTTTTTTGGTTATCTTTTTTCTTTGTTATCTTGCCTTCTGGTGCTTTGGAAAATAAGTTCCCCCCCCTCTTCTTTATGGCAACCCCTCAAATACTGGAATGCTGCTATCATGTCCCCCCCCCCCCTAGTCCTTCTTTTCTCTAGACTGGCCATTCCCAAATCCTACAGCCGTTCCTCATATGTTTTAGTCTCCAGGCCTTTAATCCTATTAGTTGCTCTTCTTTGCACTTTTCCCTTTTTTGTAATGTGGTGACCAAGCCTGGATGGCCTTACTAAGGAATACTTCACGTGATCTTGATTCTATCCCTCTGTTAATACAGCCTAGCACCGTGTTGGCTTTTTTGGCAGCTGCAGCACACGGCTGGCTCATATCTAAGCGATTGTCCACTAGGACTCCGAGATCCCTCTCACAGTTACTACATTTGTACAGTTGCACCCTCTTTGAAAAGCGGCATGAAAAGATAAGCCAGTTATATGTCTCTCCCGTCGACGTCGTTTTCAACTTGTTCTGTTATTTCCTAGAAACGGTTTCAACTCCAAGGAACTCTGACTCATCCAGATGTTCGGGACTCCCGTTTCTACCCAGCTCAACCCACGGTAAATGTCCCAGATTGCCTCACCTTAATCTATGCTGTGCATGAATCAGTTTGCCTACCACTTGTGTTGTAACAGGTATGAGTAATATTCATATTAATCATTGCCAACGCTGGGAGAAGAAGCTAAATTTTTTTTTTGGTTTTGGTTTTCTTTAAATGAGGTCTACAACGCGTGATTTTTTCAGCACCAGGAGGTTATAGATACTGGTTATAGTATCAGAGCGCGAACAAGGAAATACCTGCAGAGTTATGATTTAATTAAAGATAATAAGGAGGCATTCACTAAAGGAAGCCGAGACTAGCACATCTGATCAAACAGTGTTTGAGGGGGCAACAGACGGAGAGACGGAGAGTTGAGTGCCGTTGTTCAGGAAAAGGCTTTTCAAAAAACCATGAATAGACCCCATGGGATGTCAATTATACATAATCTCCCCTATCAGTAGAGTAGAGAAAGTGGAATAAAAGTCAAAGCATAGGATATTCTGTCTTGCGAGAGAGAAAAAAATGATTCCGGGACACAGTTTTTCTACTTAACCAAAAAACCAAAAAAAAAACACACGGGGCCTGTTTCTCTACTTCGTTGTAATAACAGCTCATTTTTTTTCTCTAGATCGTCTCTGCAATTGGTTTACTTTAGATGACTGGATTCTCTAGACGGGCGTTTCTCAACCTGAAGGGTGTCTGGACTTCAACTCCCACAATTCCCCAGCCGCTTGAAGGTCCAGGCACGTTAAAAGCACGCTGACTGGGGAATTCTGGGAGTTGGAGGCCAGACGTGGACTGATGGGAGTGGAAAGATAGACAGTATGACATTATAACAGGGGCGAGGATGCTGGCTGAGACATTTGGGCTCCTAAACATCTGAGAAGAAATATAGAGTAGAGCAGAGTTCCCCCAACCTTTCAGAGGGGATGGGGTGTGTGTGAACGTACGCACGTGCACGAACACCCGTTGCTCATGCTCGTGGGAATGGGGCTGCGAGCGCCCACAGTGAGCAGTAACTGGGGCTGTGAACACCCACAACCCTCATGCAAATGGGGCCACCAACAGCCGCGACACTTGCAGTGATGGTCGCACGAGTGGGCCTGCAAATGCCCGTGACAAAGCTTGTGTGAGTGGGGCTTGCATGCATGCCCACACGTGCATACACCATACACCAGCTGGCCAATCACACAGCCTGGCAGCCCACCGGTTGGGGATCCCTGGTGTAGAAGCTCTTCAGAAAGGCCTCTTCTAGCCACAGATGGGAGACGGATGTATAGCTTGGGAGACTCACTCACTGTCTTGAAGGTCCCCCTGTTTTGCTAGATTCTCTCTGTCATTATCCTACCTAAAACTTGAAGGGGAGGGGAGGAGGAAGCAGCTGGAAGCATCTGGATCTCCGTAGAAAAAGAGGATCACGTGACCCCAGGAGACAACAACAGTCCTAAGTATAAACCAGTTGCCGAGTGTCTGAATTACAAATTACAAATTGCAAAGGGGGGGGGGGGGGCTAACTGTGAAAAACGATGGTAAACTACTTTTTTTTCACGCGTTGCAACTTTGAACGGTCACTAAATAAACCGTTGTAAGTTAGAATAGAGAATAGAGCTGGAAGGGACCTTGGAGGTCTTCTAGTCCAGCCCCCCGCTTAAGCAAGAGAACCTATACCATCTCAGACAAGTGACTGTCTAGCCTCTTCTTAAAAAAACTCCAGTGATGGAGCGTCCACGATTTCTGGTGGCAAGCTGTTCCACTGGTTGATTGTCCTCCCTGTCGGGAAGTTTCTCCTTAGTTCCAGGTTGCTTCTCTCTTTGGTCAGTTTCCAACCATTGTTTCTCGTCCTTCTATCTGGTGCTTTGGTGAACAACCTGGCCCCCTCTGCCTTGTGGCAGCCCCTCAGATACTGGAAGACTGCTATCGTGTCACCCCTATTTCTTCTTTTCTTTAGACTAGCCAGACCGAAGTCCCGCAACTGTTCTTCGTATGTTTTAGTCTCCAGGCCTTGGATCGTCTTAGTTGCTCTTCTCTGAACTTTTTCCAGACTCTCAACATCTTTTTCGTGATAGGGTGTCCAAAACTGGCTGCAGCCTGTAAGCCAGCCTGTATTTGTGTTTCAAACAGGTGTCTTTCTAAAGCCGTTGCCGTCTTCTGGGTTTCTTCGGTTTCCCGTTTCCACTTTTAGCTAGTTAATAACATAAGAACTGCACCAAATTGACTGCTCCCCGGCTTTCCAATTTTGTCTTCAGACTGGCATTCAAGAACCATTCTTGGGCAGGGGGAGGGAAAGGAGGTTGCAGTTCAAAAGAGTCCAAACATTGTTTTAAAAAAATAATAATAATAAACTCACAGTGATGGTGTTTTTGCGCCAAGCCTCCCCCCCCCCCCCCCCTTTCAACAACGACCCCTAAAAGATTCTTAAAAAGAGGTTTCGGTGATTTTCCAACCTGAAAAAAAAAGGGGGGGGGAACTAAATAGAGACGGATGGAGTGCCGCTTTCTAGGGAGCATCACAAATAGAAGGATGTGATTGCGGATGTTATCGGGCTCAGCATGTCGGCGCGGCAGAGAATAAAATGGGACCGTAATTTCCCCAGAAGTGGCTCTGAATGCAGGATTGAAATGCTCGATTGTCAAAGCAAATATAGGAATAACAGGGGTTTTTTTTTTTGCTTGAAACAAGCCGGGGTGAAAAGGGGAGAGGCCAGCAGTCAGCGTGTTTGATGGACAAATCTTGTGCTCTACTGGAGGAAGCGGCTCGGTTTGTAGCAGTTATCTCCCTCCCCAGGCTTCGAATTTGGGGAAATTGGCACTTTCCCCGGGAGGCAGAGGGAAAGGAGTTGAATACCAGAGGACTGTGTGTGTGTGTGTGTGTGTGTGTGTGAGAGAGAGAGAGAGAGAGAAAGAGAGAGAGAGAGAAGGGGAGGGGGAGGGAGGAAGGAAGGAAGGAAGGAAGGAAGGAAGGAAGGAAGGAAGGAAGGAAGGAAGGAAGGAAGGAAGGAAGGAGAATGAGAGGAAAGAAGGATGGAGGCAGGAATGAGAAGAAGGAAGGAGATGGATGGATGGATGGATGGATGGGAAGGAATTGATGGATATATGGAGAAGGAAGGAAGGAAGGAAGGAAGGAAGGAAGGAAGGAAGGAAGGAAGGAAGGAAGGAAGGAGACAGGAATGAGAGGAAAGAAGGATGGAGACAAGAATGAGAAGAAGGAAGGAGATGGATGGATGGATGGATGGGAAGGAATTGATGGATATATGGAGAAGGAAGGAAGGAAGGAAGGAGACGGGAATGAGAGGAAGGAAGGATGGAGACAAGAATGAGAAGAAGGAAGGAGATGGATGGATGGATGTATTGATGGATATATGGAGAAGGAAGGAAGGAAGGAAAGGAAAGGAAGGAAGGAAAGAAGGAAAGAAGGAATGAGAGGAAAGAAAGATAGAGACAGGAAAGAGAGGAAGGAAGGAAATGGATGGATGGATGGATGGATGGGAAAGAATGGATGAAAGGAAGGAAGGAAGGAGCCAGGGAGGAGAGGAAGGAAGAAAGGAAGGAAGGAAAGAAAGAGAGAGAGAGAGAGAAGAAAGAGAATGAGAATGAGAAGAAAGAAGGATAGAGACAGGAAAGAGGAAGGAAGGAGATGGATGGATGGATGGATGGAGAAGGAAGGAAGGAAGGAAGGAAGGAAGGAAGGAAGGAAGGAAGGAAGGAAGGAAGGAAGGAAGGAAGGAAGGAAGGAAGGAAGGAAGGAAGGAAGGATGGAAGGAAGGATGGATGGATGGATCTAGGAACAGCTTTTCAAAGTTCTTGAAAATAGTTCTTCCTGATTCTTGGGAGAGCAGATTTGCCATTAAGCTCCAATGGAGTAGCAGAGCACACCAGGCGTCTTATCTTCAGGATTTCCTTTCAGGATACGTTTTTCATCGATCGGCTTCTCTTTTAAGGGTGAGTCTCCTGCCCTGGTTACAAAGACCTTGCAGGGAGGGATTCAAGGTCCCTGTCCAGGAGATCAGGAATCTAAGGGTGGCTTCGGGCAGGCCTGCTCAATCCATCCTTGCTCAAAGACCCCAAAGGGATCCTCTAGCCTTGAACTGTGATGCTCATCAGAAAATTTGGAGCCATTTCATTTTTAATCAGTGCAAAGATGGAGAAATGGCGTTTTCCGGCTGCTTGTATTTAAGTTGTTGGCTTTTTTTTAAAACACCGAAGCGACAAGACTTCCTTTGCTTCTTTTGGTTCTAAATGCCCTATTAAGGGCCCTGTTTATACCTTGCTCTGCTCTGCAAGACACAGAGTGCAGGAAAGAAACCCCAATAACAAGACACACACACACACACACATATATATATATATATTGTAGAAAACCAGAGAAGAGAAGACACGTATATTTGGTGCTGAAGCTAGCAAATGTTCTTTCCACAGGAGAACAGACCGAAACAGCAGGACCGAACGGGAGAATCTGCCGAAAGCGTTAGAATTTGTTTTTTGTTTTTTTTAAAATGGGGGCAGTTTTTCTTCTTCATTTAAAAACTAAGGCCATAAATTCTTGCTAACAAGGACGCTGGAGGAGTTAGTAGCCAATCATCGCTTAAGAAAAAAATATACAACACCGTTCCCAACGAAAATGGAACTTTCAATATGTATGAAAGAAACCGAAGCAGATTTTGCTCTGTTGTCGCTTCGGACCAGAGTCTCCAAACGTTTTAGGTTACCGCAACTACATTTTAACAGAATAACAAGAACAGCAGACTTGGAAGGGACCTTGGAGATCTTCTAGAAGTATCATACTTCTAGCAGTAGGATGGCAGTGTTCCAGTATTTGAGGGACTGCCACAAAGAAGAGGGGGTCACGTTATTCACCAAAGCACCAGAGGACAGGATGAGAAACAACGGTTGGAAACTGATCAAAGAGAGAAGCAACCTGGAACTAAGGAGAAACTTCCTGACAGTGAGGACAATTAACCAGTGGAACAACCTGCCTCCAGAAATCGTAGGCGCTCCATCACTGGAGGTTTTTAAGAAGAGACTAGACGGTCACTTGTCTGAGATGGTATAGGTTCTCCTGCTTGAGCAGGGGGCTGGACTAGAAGACCTCCAAGGTCCCTTCTAGCTCTAGTCTAGTCTAGTCTAGTCTAGTCTAGTCTAGTCTAGTCTAGTCTAGTCTAGTCTAGTCCTAGTCTAGTCTAGTCTAGTCTAGTCTAGTCTAGTCTAGTCTAGTCTAGTCTAGTCTAGTCTAGTCTAGTCCAATCCCCTGCTCAAACAGGAGACCTTATACCATTTCAGACCAGTGGCTATCCAATCTCTTCTTAAATGTTTCCAGTGTTGGAACACCCACAAGTTCTGGAGGCAAGCTGTTCCACTGATTAATTGTTTCACTGTCAGGAAATTTCTCCTTAGTTCTAGGTTGCTTCTCTCCTTGATTACTTTCCATCCATTACTTCTTCTCCTGTCTTCAGGTGCTTTGGAGAATAGCTTGACTCCCTCTTCTTTGTGGCAGACCCTGAGATACTGGAAGACTGCTATCATGTCACCCCTGGTCCTTCTCTTCATTAAACTAGACGTACCCGATTCCAGCAACCGTTCTTTATATGTTTTAGCCTCCAGTCCCCTAATCATCTTTGTTGCTCTTCTCTGCACTCTTTCTGGAGTCTCAACATCTTTTTTACATCGTGGTGACCAAAACTGGATGCAGCATTCCAAGTGTGGCCTTACCAAGGCCTTGTAAAGCGGTATTAACACTTCGCGTGATCTTGATTCTATCCCTCTGTTAATGCAGCCTAGCACTGTGTTGGCTTTTTTGGCAGCTGCAGCACATGGCTGGCTCATGTTTTAAGTATTTTTTTGCTGCTGAAAATGACCTTTTATTCCTCACAACCATTTCTCACCATTTGAAGTTCTATAAGCTGTAGAAGGACTAGAAGGTGACATGATAGCAGTCTTCCAAAATTATGTATGTATATGTATATATATATACTATCCATCTTATCACAATTGCTAATTGTCTTCTGCGGTTGAACCAAAGCCATCTGCCATCCTTTTAGCCAACTAGAAATCTATTAACCTCCGCTATTAGTTCTTTCCCTGACTTATTTCGTATTCTAGATCCTAGGTTTTTGTTTTGTTTTTTTTTAAAAAAAAGGTTTAAAGAAAATTGGGCTTCGTGGATTAACGACCCCAAGCTGTTTGATTTATTTTAATGATCGCTTTTATCGTCATCATTGGATCAAAAGTTTACAAACTGGAAAGGTGGAAGGCGGGTTCAACAGTCAATCCCCATCACCATCACCACCACTATCCACACAAATGGAGATCTTGTCATTTTGCAAAGCTCTCTGTGCGTTTGTGCGAAGATGCGCGCGCGCACACACACACACACACACACACACACACGCACAGACAGCTAGCAAAAGAGCCAACAGATGGATAATGGCAGCTCCCTGAATACCTAATCTTTTCTCTCAGATACTGTCAGGTTTTGAAGCCAACAAAACTTAATTGAACTTTCTGTTCCAGCTGAGAAAGGTTATGGATCTGTCAAGTGGGAGCAGAGATGGCAAGGAAAGGTCAAAAAGAGAGGGGGCTTTTCAGGGTGGGACGGGGGGATTGTCCAGCTGCATCGTTTTGTCTTCCTCCCCACCACTGGATTGCAAATTAGCAGCTCTCAATCCCCCACCGTCTCTGAAGGCACGCGTGTGTGTGATGATTACGTATAGAGGAAGGGTCCCGGATGTGTCCAGTTTGATGCGGAACCCAGAGGGGCTTCAAGGAAGCTCAGTCCCCTTTGTTGCACATGCGTCATGACCACGGGTGAGGAAGACCATCCCACCTACCTTTGCCTCAGGAGAAAGAACGAATAGATGTGCAGCGCCCCAGTTCTGAAGATGTCCTTTGACAGGAAATGGTACACTACAAAGGGAGAGCCTCTCGTTCCTTTAAACATTGTTTAAAGACTGATGGACAGGTGGATGGACCAAGAGATGGACAGGCAGATGGATGAACAGTCGGATGGGCAGTCATGGATGGATGGATGGATGGATGGATGGATGGATGGATGGATGGATGGATGGATGGATGGATGGATGGATGGATGGATGGATGGATGGATGATGGACGGACGGACGGACAGGTAGACTGACGGACTGATGGACGGATGGATGGGCCAAGAGATGGACAGGCAGACGGATGAACAGTCGGATGGGCAGTCATGGATGAATGGATAGATGGATGGATGGATGGATGGATGGATGGATGGACAGGTAGACTGACGGACTGATGGACAGATGGATGGGCCAAGAGATGGACAGGCAGATGGATGAACAGTCGGATGGGCAGTCATGGATAGATGGATGGATGGATGGATGGATGGATGGATGGATGGATGGATGGATGGATGGATGGACAGGTAGACTGACGGACTGATGGACAGATGGATGGACCAAGAGATGGACAGGCAGATGGATGAACAGTCGGATGGGCAGTCATGGATGGATGGATGGATGGATGGATGGATGGATGGATGGACAGGTAGACTGACGGACTGATGGACAGATGGGTGGGTGGGTGGGTGGGTGGACAGGTAGATGGATGGATGCATGCATGGATGTGTGGGTGGACAGGTAGACGGATGGACGGATGGACAGATAAATCGACGGACTGATGGACAGATGGATGGGTGGACATGTAGACAGATGGATGCATGCATGGATGTGTGGGTGGACAGGTAGACGGATGGGTGGATGGATGGATGGATGGACAGGTAGACTGATGGACGGATGGGTGGGTGGACATGGAGACAGATGGATGCATGCATGAATGCTTGGATGTGTGAGTGGGTGGACAGGTGGATGGATGGATGGATGGATGGATGGGTTGTTGTGTGGACATGGAGACGGATGGATAGACAGATAGACTGACAGACTGATGGACAGATGTGTGGGTGGATGGACATGTAGGCAGATGGATGGACAGGTAGACAGATGAACGGATGGATGGATGGAAAGGCAGGCAGATAGAAAGATGGATAGATAAAAGAACAAAACCATGTCAATATGACACTACCTCTTTCCAATTCAAGCCCACATTGTTGTCCTTTTTTCCTGCCCAGAATCCCAACGCTGCATAGTATGGCAAGACCACCAATCTGTCTGCCATCTTTGTCAGGGAGGCCAATCCCAGCGTTCTCTCTGGAGGGAGGCCCCCAGCGTTTCCTTTGAAGCCTCCAGAGATGGAGAAAGGACATGCTCCCTTCCATCTCTGCCTAGCACAGACGTTCAAATTCACTTCTAGTGCTCACCGCCTACAGCATCCCAATGGCGGATGAACATCCCTTTGCGAATGTTCACCAGGCTGCAAAACAATAAAACACGATGTTTCTCTTTATGTCTATTTCCCATGATTTGTTTTGGTACACTAAGCGCAACGGAATCCCTGTTCCACCAGGGAACCCAGTCGTTTCTCATTTGTTCCATTTTTAACACCGGATACGCCACTGCCCAGAGTCACACCCGAAGGGAAACGAACCAAAAAAAAAAAAAAATGATACTAATGCTGGATTGTCAAAAGATTTGTTTTATTGGAACTTAGATTATTCTTTTTTTTTCCTTAAAAAAAAAAAAGCCTATTTTTTTCAATTTGGCCTCTTGCAACGAGGAAATAGTTTGAGGCTATGTTTTAATTAAAATGAATATCTGAGCTATCGTAACGTTATTGCCGGTTAAGTGTAGCGGGCTGATTTAGTATTCTCTAACACAATTATACACCAGTAATGAAACTTCGTAGAGTTATCCTTAGAATTTAAAATGCAGAAGGGAGCCGTAGCTCTCATTTGTATCCATCTTACAGCTTTTTATTGTTGCAGTATTTTCTATTTTTTCCTCCCAGATTAACTCAGTCGTATGTAAAGACTCTCGTTACATTAGTAAGAAATTTGGGTTGGAAGGGTCTTTTTTGCACGAAAATGTTTGCAGCCTTCGCCAACGAATCAGAGATTGTAATTTCTCCCCCCCCCCTTTTAATGCTTAACATCACTGTTAATGCAGATTTAAAAAAAAAAACCTACGATGCCACGCAGCCTGGCTGCATTCCCACGCTGTGTTTCTAAACTTGGTTCCTAAATCAACCGATATTTGAGGCTTGTACCACATCCCAAAATTGTACATTATCCAAACGGATTGAGGCTATGCAAACACGCTGAGTCAAATGCACACACGCACACACTCGTGGAAGCAAAGTTAATATTAAGGCTGTGCAAAAATCCGTTATTAAGATTGCAGCTTGCGTGCAATTTGGTAGAAATGCTAGCTTTTAGCACATTTATTTTTATTTTTATTTTTTTTTGGCACCAGAGGTCAATCTCTCTCTACCGGTATTTCTGAAGGAATGTGTGTGTGTGTATATATATACCCAAATATACTCCATGCTAAAAAAAAAACCAAATAGATCTTTGCTTCTGGCAGAGTTGCTGTGTAGGTGGAATTGTGACATATTAAATTTACTTTCAATAGGGGGGGGAAAAAACCTGTAAAAAAATAAAGAAAAGCAGCTTAAAGGGGAAAAAAAATAACAGCATCTTTTTTTCAGAATAATAACACTTCTGCAACTGAGGCCTGACTCCTTTTCTTAACACACACAAAAGTCAAATGACAAATGTAAATATATAATGCACTAAAAAGAGCTGAGCTCTCCCCCCCCCCTTCACTGGCAATTAAAGTTCAGAAGAAAACTCCCACGGAACACGGAGACTCTAATTGTGGCATTGATAAACTATGATTTGCTGTTTTCTTTAACCCAACCCATAGATAACAGGAGGATCAAATTGCTGAGATTTTCAGAAGTTAATTAAGTATAATTCCCATCAGTTCACAGTGTCAAAATTTGCCTTGGGATCTATCAGACGTATTTTTTTCACCCTATGAACGGGACTTTCTGTTTTGCTAGCCTGTTTTCGGGTTGCTTGAGAATTCCTTCCCATTTTTTGTCTTCGTGATGATTGATGTTGGCTATTGTTTCTTGTGATGTTGGCTATTGTTTCTCCCATTTGCCAAATTTTAGTCTGAGTAGATGTTTTGAAGCGACCACAAAGCTTGGCGCTATTCAGAAATAAGCTGAAAGGAAAGACAGTCCTCACTGTCAGGAAGTTTCTCCTTAGTTCTAGGTTGCTTCTCTCCTTGACTAGTTTCCATCCGTTGCTTCTTGTCCTGCCTTCTGCTGCTATGGAGAATAGCTTGACTCCCTCTTCTTTGTGGCAACCCCTGAGATATTGGAAGACTGCTATCATATCACCCCAAGTCCTTCTTTTCATTAAACTAGACATACCCAATTCCAGCAACCGTTCTTTGTATGTTTTAGCCTCCAGGCCCTTAATCATCTTTGTTGCTCTTCTCTGCACTCTTTCCAGAGTCTCAGCATCTCAACCAATCGATCAGAATAGAGATAGAAAGGTCTTCTAGTCCAGCCCCCTGCTCAAGCAGGAGTCCCTATAGAATTTCAGATAGTCTCTTCTTAAAACCTCCAGGGATGAAGCACCCACAACTTTCTGGTGGCAAGCTGTTCCACTGGTTAATTGTCCTCACTGTTAGGAAGTTTCTCCTTAATTCCAGGTTGCTTCTCTCCTTGATCTTTTGTATCGAGGTGACCAAAACTGGACGCAGTATTCCAAGTATGGTCTTACCAAGGCCTTATAAAGGGGCATTATTAAATTTACTTCATGTCATTTTGATTCTAAAATCCCTGCAACTAAGTGTCTATGGAGATTCTCAGTCCTCCAGGTCATGGTTGTTCCAAAGGTGCTTTTGTTTTCACGAGGCAACTGGACTTTCTTGTTTTTCTTTGAAGACGTTTCGCTTCTCCTCCAAGCAGCTTCTTCAGCTCTGACTGGATGGTGGGGAAGGGAAGGATTTATACCACCATCCAGTCAGAGCTGAAGAAGCTTCTTGGATGAGAAGCGAAACGCCTTCAAAGAAAAACAAAGAAAGTCCAGTTGCCTCCTGAAAAAAAGCACCTTTCGGACACCCTGCAAATAAGTTTATTAATCTTATCATGCCTGCCTTAGGAAATCCAGTTCGAACACTCCTTGTTGAATTCAGTTAGTCCCTTCGCTTCAGTTCAACCATTCAAATCAAGGCTCAACAATCAGTCTATCATCAGTTTGGGACATTGGACTCAGATTCAGCAGAATCGGCTTAGAAAGAACTTTGGAGGTAATGAAGGGCTAAAAAAAAATAAATCAGATTGATCCAGAACAGAGCCGAGTTGATTTTATAATCCCAACGAATGCTTTGATTCGGAAAGTGAATTGGAGCAGGAATCAATCAATCAAACTGTCTTCTAACTGAATATCTGGATTGAATTTTCTCATTGACTTATCCGCTACGAAGCCTCAGGATTTCACGCCTCCGTCAACAGCAGGAGCATGCACGTAATCCTCGACTTACGTCCACAATTGAGCCTGACCTTTCTGTTGCTAAGCGAGACAGCTGTTAAGTGAATTTTGCCCCCTTTTTACGACCTTTCTTGTCACAATTGTTACGTGAATCCCTGCCATTGTTAAGTTAGTCACATGGCTGTTAAGTGAATCTGGCTTGAAAGAACAGGTTAGGGCTAGAACATCATGGAGACGATTCTTAATATTAATCCTTTTTCAACACTGAGTATGGTTGCTTGCTCCAAAAAGGAACATTGTGATTGATTGATTTAATAATAATAATAATAATAATAATAATAATAATAATAATAATAATAATAATAATAATAATAATAATAAAGTTGGAAGGGACCTTGGAGGTCATCTAGTCCAACCCCCTGCTCAGGCAGGAAATCCTATACCATTTCAGACAAATGGCTGTCCAGTCTCTTCTTAAAAACTTTCAGTGTTGGAGCATTCACCGCTTATGGAGGCAGGTTGTTCCACTGGTTAATTGTTCTAACTGTCAGGAAGTTTCTCCTTAGTTCTAGGTTGCTTCTCTCCTTGATTAGTTTCCATCCATTCCTTCTTGTCCTGCCTTCAGGCGCTTTGGAAAATAGCTTGACTCCCTCTTCTTTGTGGCAGCCCCTGAGAGATTGGAACACTGCTATCATGTCCCCCCTCGTCCTTCTCTTCATTAGACTAGACAGACCCAATTCCAGCAACCGTTCCTTATATGTTTTAGCCTCCAGTCCCCTAGTCATCTTTGTTGCTCTTCTCTGCACTCTTTCTAGAGTCTCAACATCTTTTTTACATCGTGGTGACCAAAACTGGACGCAGTATTCCAAGTGTGGCCTTACCAAGGCCTTGTAAAGTGGTATTAACACTTCAGGTGATCTTGATTGTATCCCTCTGTTAATGCAGCCTAGCACTGTGTTGGTTTTATTGGCAGCTGCAGCACACGGCTGGCTCATATTTAAGTGATTGTCCATTAGGACAATCTACTAGGATTTGTATGTGTGTGTGTGTGTGTGTGAGAGAGAGAGAGAGAGAGAGAGAGGTCTCGCATAGCTAGGAATTTTCTCCTAATATTTAGCTAACGTTTAGATCTTTGCTCAGTGGATTATTTGTCGACGCAAGCAAGAATCTCAGCGCAGCTGACGAAAATAGAAGCAAACAGAACTAGCAAGTTGAAAAACAATCATTACAATTCATTTCAGCATTTATTAATTATTAGCATCCAATTAAAGCGAGTTTAATTAGCAATTAAAAGACTGGCAAAAGAGATGCATCGTTCCCGTTCCTGAGAAGGAGAGGATCAAAGCACAACTCCCAAGACCTCCCATGAGGTCTTGAGCAATACAGAAAAAGGGTCTTCTCCTCCCTATCAGAAGGAAAAAGCTCCTGAAGACCAAAGGTGTCTTCAGAACAGCCTTCCTTGTAGATGTTTGCAGGTCCATCATGAGAAAAGCAACAGGCAAGCAGCACAAGACTTTCATGGTGCAATAACTGAAGCGTCTGGATACTTTTTAAGGGAAGGCCCAAATCATGTGTGATAGAGAAGGTAAGAGAGATTCTAGAACAGGGGTCTTCAAACTTGGCCCTTTGATGACTTGTGGACTTCAACTCCCAGAATTCCTCAGCCAGTGTGCCTGGCTGAGGAATTCTGGGAGTTGAAGTCCACAAGCAAGGGTCTTCAAACTTGGCCCTTTGATGACTTGTGGACTTCAACTCCCAGAATTCCTCAGCCAGTGTGCCTGGCTGACGAATTCTGGGAGTTGAAGTCCACAAGCAAGGGTCTTCAAACTTGGCCCTTTGATGACTTGTGGACTTCAACTCCCAGAATTCCTCAGCCAGGCAAGTCATCAAAGGGCCAAGTTTGAAGACCCCTGTTCTAGAAGAATCACAGTGGGCCTCCCAGCCCAACAGAACTGCTACAGTAAATACACCCTCCTGCCCGTTCATCCATAGAGAAAAGAATCCCACAAGATTATGGAGCTGTTCTGCAAACGTGTGTCTGTCAGGGTTTGCAACAACTTTACCCTAGGGAGCAAGAGAGTAAATTCGCCCCACAACCGATAGAATTCAGATCCTCGCTGATCATTCCGCATTCTGCTCGGCGTACCCGCGCACAATTTTCGGTCTGTGCATCCTGGCGAAATTAAACAACAAAAAAAAAAAGTGTCGTCAACAACATGGCTGGGTAGGTACAATATTAATCAATATCTAATTTCATAGCTGGGCAACTGTTTGTAATGACTTTGTACGTCTAGAATGTTGTTGCAAAAAGAAAAGAGGGAAAAAATTATTCTCCTAGTAACTTGATCAAGGGATCAGGGCAAACATATTTCTTTGTCATGAAAGAGAGCCAAAGGACTCATTTGACTAATTAAGAAGAGACCTAGTCATATTTACGTGCATTCAAATAGCAGTGAAGGTTAACAGAATAACAGAGTTGGAAGGGTCCTTGGAGGTCATCTAGCCCAACCCTCTGCTCAAGCAGGAGACATTCCAGACAAATGACTGTCCAATGACTATAACATTCCAGACAAATGACTGTCCAATCTCTTCTTAAAAACCTCCAGTGATGGAGCACCCACAACTTCTGAAGGCAAGCCGTTCCACTGGTTAATTGTTCTCATAATTAAGAAATTTCTCTTTAGTTCTAGGCTGCTTCTCTGCTTGATTAGTTTCCATCCATTGCTTCTTGTCCTGCCTTCCACTGCTTTGGAAAATACGTTGACCCCCTCTTCTTTGTGGCAGCCCCTCACATATTGGACCACACCTATCATGTCTTCCCTAGTCATTCTTTTCACTAGACTAGACATAGCCTACTTATACAATATAATCTTCTCATATTTGAATCTGATATAGGTGTCCAAGTGTGCACGCTCAAAAAATGTACTCATTTTTTTTCAAACGGGACCCGCTAAAATGTATCCTTTTACAAAATCAATGCAGTAACATTTAGCAAGATCCGTTTTATCCAAATCTTCTGTTCCAGGCAGCTAAGAATACATTTCAGTTGCCTGTAAATGAGTTTTTTCATGTCCCCTCCCTACCCCAAAATGAGTTTTACCATATTTTCCATCTTCTTAGGCAAACATCTCATCTTTTGACTAAGATGCCATTTTATAAATAGATGCTTTGGTGCAGTCTTGGATTTGAAATTGATAGATTTCAGAACAAACAAGGGGCATAATTAATTCAGATAATATGTTACACTTGCTCCTTTTTCCATCATCTTTTTTAGCATATCCTTCCTTCCAGAAACGTATTTGTTTTCGGTTTTGAACTCCTGTTATTTTCCAATTGCCTTTTGGGATAAGAAAGGCAGTGGTTTCTTGGGATTTTTTTTAAACCAACGGTTTATCATAAAACTAACCCATAATCAGGAACTTTAAAAATGAGGAATAAAATGGAATAGAATGGAACAGAACAGGATATGATATGGGATGGGATGGGATGGGATGGGATGGGATGGGATGGGATGGGATGGGATGGAATGGAATGGAATGGAATGGAATGGAATGGAATAGAATAGAATAGAATAGAATAGAATAGAATAGAATAGAATAGAATAGAATAGAATAGAATAGAATAGAATATGGAATGGAGTGGGGACTGGACTGGAATAGAATAGAGTAGAATAGAATGGAATGGAATGGAATGGAATGGAATGGAATAGAATAGAATAAAATAGAATAGAATAGAATAGAATAGAATAGAATAGAATAGAATAGAATAGAATAGAATAGAATAGAATAGAATAGAATAGAATAGAATAGAATAGAATAGAATAGAATAGAATATGGAATGGAGTGGGGACTGGACTGGAATAGAATAGAGTAGAATAGAATGGAATGGAATAGAATAAAATAGAATAGAATAGAATAGAATAGAATAGAATAGAATAGAATAGAATAGAATAGAATAGAATAGAATAGAATAGAATAGAATAGAATAGAATAGAATATGGAATGGAGTGGGGACTGGACTGGAATAGAATAGAGTAGAATAGAATAGAATGGAATGGAATGGAATGGAATGGAATAGAATAAAATAGAATAGAATAGAATAGAATAGAATAGAATAGAATAGAATAGAATAGAATAGAATAGAATAGAATAGAATAGAATAGAATAGAATAGAATATGGAATGGAGTGGGGACTGGACTGGACTAGAATAGAGTAGAATAGAATGGAATGGAATGGAATGGAATGGAATAGAATAGAATAGAATAGAATAGAATAGAATAGAATAGAATAGAATAGAATAGAATAGAATAGAATAGAATAGAATAAGAAAAGAATAATAAGAATAAGAATAAGAATAAGAATAAGAATAAGAATAAGAATAAGAATAAGAATAAGAATAAGAATAGATTAGGCCATTTGACCATATTAAAAATATAAAACTAAAATATGCAAGTAGATACAGGAAAATTATTTAATAAGCTTAACAGCTGACAGGGTAAGCATGTTATGTGAACAAGCTCCATATTTTTATGTCTTCCTTTCATACACAAGTTTTTCTTCCATGTATGTTTGGTTTCCATGATGGTGGGTATCCCAGCATCCCTGGCTCTAAGAATGCTTGCACACTCTTTGTAAGCCAAAATTGAGTTGAGTTTAAACTGGGGACTGTAAGCTTGAATCAAGAAACCAACACTTGAGTCTTAATGCTGGGTTGGGAGGTATCTAGAATGGGCCAACTGCCACATTTAGCCATCATCCTACCGGAGGCATATCTCAAGAGAATTGATCTGCAGATTAAACAACCTGATCTGGCCATGATCAGTCCATAAACAAACTCATTACTAGATATTTAGCCAGGAATAATATATGCACTTCGTTGTCATGGGGAAGATAGCAACCGGCTTTCTCATCTATTGCTCAGGTTTAACTCTGGATGAGAAACTCAAGGTCATGTTCCTTTTGTCAAGGACTCCTTCATCACCTCTCAGATTAGATGCTTGTCCATCTCAGGGCCTTTCTGGAAACGAGGATGGTCCTTTGAGGGAGCGATGCCTAATCGCTGTCCCGTAATATACGACACCAAGTTGGTTTGTCTGTTGCTCAAGGCCACCTCTGCAGAGAGCAGGAGGATGGTTCTCCAAATCTCAGCCAAATGATGGTTTGTTTCTTGCAATCACCTGGAGAAAAAGAGGGGGGGGAAACCCTGCCTCCAGGATGGGTGGCTGCATCTTATGCAGAGCATTGAAAATAATCACTCCAACAAGGGGATATTTTTAGAGCTAAATCAGATTCAAAGCAGATGCCAGGCAGACACAATACCCAGCTAATGATTTCACGAAGACCTTACAGTCTCCCTTTTTTAATGGGCCACCTCGCCCGCCCACTCCATTGTTCTCTTCCAGCAAAGAGCAACTCGTAATGACTCCGACGGGCTACGTGGCGGGTCCGAAACATTGTGCTCTGACCAATCCAGGAAAAGATGCATTCGTTCTTTATTTGCTGAGTCGTTAGCTGCACAATGGGACATGATGCGATTAGGACTGGGCGTGTGTTAAGTTTGGAGGGGGGGGACATTCCCCCTCTGCCAGAATGGGCATATTTATTTAGCCATATCAGCACGATTTTGCATCGGGCACTAGGGGGAAGGCAAGAGTAAAAATTCCCTAGAAGAAAGGTTGGAATAGAATAGAGCTGGAAGGGACCTTGGAGGTCTTCTAGTCCAGCCCCCTGCTGAAGCAGGAGAACCTACACCATTTCAGATAAGTGACTGTCTAGCCTCTTCTTAAAAACCTCCAGTGATGGAGCACCCACGATTTCTGAAGGCAACTTCTGTTCCACTGGTTAATTGTCCTCACTGTTAGGAAGTTTCTCCTTCATTCCAGGTTGCTTCTCTCTTTGGTCAGTTTCCAACCATTGTTTCTTGTCCTTCCTTCTGGTGGTTTGGAGAATAACGTGACTCCCTCTTCTTTGTGGCAGCCCCTCAAATACTGGAATACTGCTATCATGTCACCCCTGTTTCTTCTTTTCTTTAGGCTAGCCAAACCCAAGTCCCGCAGCCGTTCTTCTTATGTTTTAGTCTCCAGGCCTTGGATCATCTTAGCTGCTCTTCTCTGAATTTTTTCCAAAGTCTCAACATCTTTTTTGTGATAGGGTGACCAAAATTGGCTGAAATATTCCAGGTCTGGCCTTACTAGGGTTTTATAAAGCGGTACTAATACAGATGGTGTGTTTATTTAGTGACTGTTCGAAGTGACGACGTCACTGAATAAAGCGACTTATGACCGTTTTTCAGGCTTCCAACCTTCGCAGCATCCCCCGTGGTCACGTGATCAAAATTCAAAGGCTTGCCAACTGACTCGTCTTTGTGACGGTTTGCGGCGTCCCAGGGTCACACGATCCCCTTTTGCAACCTTCTGACAAGCACAGTCGATGCGGTAAGCCATGTTCCCGTCACGGCCGCGTTGCTAAGTTAACAACTGTGGCAACAAAGGTCGTACAAAAACGGGGCAAAATGCACTGAACAAATTTCGCTGAGCGACAGGAATTTCGGGCCCGATTGTGGTCGTACGTCGAGGGCTCTCTGTAATTCATTTATTCTCCCATACGGTGGCTGGAGGAGACCTCCAGGCATGAACAAAGCTTGAGGGTTTGACTCGTTTTGTTTTGTTTTGTTTTATTCTCAGAGGGTGTGAATGTTTTGTTTCTGAGTGAATCTGGATTGTTTTGGAAGGATTACAGAGATGGGGTGTCATGTAACATGTGTGCTCCGTCTTTCCTGGAAATAAAAGTCCCATCAGAGTGGCATTCTCCTCGGTCCTTGCAGAAGGACACTATGCTCACTCCATCCATCATGTCTGCTTGAAAATGAACCTCGGGTGAAATGAGAGAGTAAGAATGACAGCGCATCAAGGCATCCGTGGTACAAAATATGCTCACATTTTGGCAGGCAGCCACAAAGAGAATTCCGGGCATTTCAGTGAAATGTTGACCAGCTGGTAAAGTTGTTCAGGAGGGACGTGGCAAGCCCAGGAAGCATTTGGGCAACGGATCAAATCTTGGGCAGGAAAGCCACCAGAGAAAAGATGGAGGAAATTGCATGCATTCAACCTAAGGACGAGAAGGTTGATGAAAGACATGTTCCTGGAACAGATTGATGGAAACCCACAGTGGGTAGAACAAGGAGAAACATGTGTAATACAGGAAGCCGCACATGGGTTCAACCACGTTGAAATTGAACGTTCCATGCACAATTAAGGCACAGGGAAGCCTTTCGTGGAGGCTGTCCTCCTTTCAGAAATGTTTTCCAGAGCAATTCTTCTAGGGAGCTCCAGTGTTGTCTTCTCCATCTGACAAGCCTCTGGCTCAACTGATGTGTAGGCCCAGAAAAGCTCTCCAACAAGCATTTTTCTAATGAGCTCCACTTTCTGTCTTCTTCTAATGAGCTCCACTGTCTTCTTCTAGTGAGTTTCACTGTCTGTCTTCTTCTAGTGATCTCCACTGTCTTCTTCTAGTGATCTCCACTATTTGTCTTCTTCTAGTGAGCTTCACTATTTGTCTTCTTCTAGTGAGCTCCACTGTCTTCTTCTAGTGAGCTCCACTGTCTTCTAGTGAGTTCCTGTCCTTCTAGTGAGCTCCACTGTCTTCTTCTAGTGAGCTCCACTGTCGTCTTCTAGTGAGTTCCTGTCTTCTTCTAGGGAGCTCCACTGTCTTCTTCTAGGGAGCTCCACTGCCTTCTTCTAGTGAGTTCCTGTCTTCTTCTAGTGAGCTCCACTGTCTTCTAGTGAGCTCCACTGTCGTCTTCTAGTGAGTTCCTGTCTTCTTCTAGGGAGCTCCACTGTCTTCTTCTAGGGAGCTCCACTGTCTTCTTCTAGGGAGCTCCACTGTCTTCTTCTAGTGAGTTCCTGTCTTCTTCTAGTGAGCTCCACTGTCTTCTTCTAGTGAGCTCCACTGTCGTCTTCTAGTGAGTTCCTGTCTTCTTCTGGTGAGCTCCACTGTCTTCTTCTAGGGAGCTCCCCTGTCTTCTTCTAGTGAGCTTCACTATTTGTCTTCTTCTAGTGAGCTCTACTGTCTTCTTCTAGTGAGCTTCACTGTCTGTCTTCTAGTGAGCTCCTGTCTTCTTCTAGTGAGTTACTGTCTTCTTCTAGGGAGCTCCACTGTCTTCTTCTAGTGAGCTCCACTGTCTTCTTTTAGTGAGCTCCACTGTCGACTTCTAATGAGCTCCACTGTCGTCTTCTCCATCTGACAAGCCTCTGGCTCAACTGATGTGCAGAAACGCTCTCCAGCCATCCAGCTTCTCTGGCAGCCAAGAGATCTTGGCAGAAGACCAAAGATGGAGTCTTGAGCACCATAGGAACTGTACAGGGCAAAGGAGGGAGGGCTGCCCAGCAGGGAAAAGAAGAGTGGAGGAGAACGGATGGTGGGAAAAGTAAATGCTTACCACAAGGCCAAGAGGTTGTGTGGAGGCATGCATTTCCTCTAAGATGAACCAGCCAGACAGTTTGGAGACAGAGTAGACTATTAGAAGAAGGATGTGAATTAATTATCTTTCCAACCCCCCCCCCTCAGACCCCCTCTTCCATTAGATTTCTCCCATTTCTTGAAGAACATCACTTATTCTTAAAGCAACGGGAGAAATGCAATAGAGAAGCTGTTTTATTTTCTTGCAACGTGGAAAAAAACAAATCACGTCAGCTGTCCAGAAATGTAATTCTAAAAATACAGTGATGGAACTGCTGATTTAGATTTGATACAGAACTTTCACCCTCTTTGGTGAACAGCCTGACCCCCTTCTTCTTGGTGGCAGCCCCCAAAATACTGGAACACTGCTATCATGTCACCCCCATTTCTTCTTTTCTTTAGACTAGCCCAGGGGTAGGCAACCTTGGCTCTTTTATGACTTGTGGACTTCAACTCCCAGAATTCCTGAGCCAGCATGAGGGAAACTTTGGCCCCTTCATGACTCGCGGACTTCAACTCCCAGAATTCCTGAGCCAGCATGAGGGAAACTTTGGCCCCTTCATGACTTGCGGACTTCAACTCCCAGAATTCCTGAGCCAGCATGGCTCAGCTTGGAAACCTCTCCCTTTCCCCTCAGCATGGCTGGCTCAGGAATTCTGGGAGTTGAAGTCCACGAGTCATAAAAGAGCCAAGGTTGCCTACCCCTGGCACTAGCCAAACCCAAGTCCCGCAGCTGTTCTTCGTACGTTTTGGTCTCCAGGCCTTGGATCCTCTGAGTTGCTCTTCTCTGATTTTTTTTTTTCCAAACTCTCAACCTCTTTTTTCGTGATAGGGTGACCAAAATCGGCTGCAGTATTCCAGGTGTGGTCTTACTAGGGCTTTATACAGACAATAGAATAAAACATTTTCCATTTGAGTTCTCCCCCATAAAGGATCAAGGAAGTAGACTTCCTACTCGGCTAACGCTGATGAAAATGTTACCAACGGAGGTGTCTCTTCGTGACCTGATCATCAGAGCGAACACACACACACATCGAGGGTGCTGCGCTGTAAAAATTAAATTACCAATATCCTGTAATTAGTCCTGAATTATTTATCATTTTTTGTACTTAATTACCCTTATTCGCCCAGTTAACACGTTATAAAACTCCTGGGCTGTGTTTATTAAATAGTAAGGCATCATTAGCGGATTAGTTTCAGCTCCAAAACAGCTAATGAAATGTCCATGGAAACGCTTGGTGGCCGAGGCACCTGGGAAAGCGGGCATTTTTTCCAGAAGAAGACAACCCAGGTGGAGAAAAGTCTCCAGAGAAATGGTGAAAGAAGTGGAGATATTTAGCTTGGGGGGGGGAGGGGAGAAGATAAAGGAGATGTAAACTGGGTCCACCAAAAATTTGTCTCACTCTGATTTAATGAACCAACTCCGGTTGGATATTCAGAACGTACCTCAAGCCGGAAACCATGGTTAATCATTATTAATCATGATGCCTGCCTTACTATAGAGATGTTAGATTGTCTTTCGCTGGAGATATTTAAGAAAAGTCCATTTTATTGTCCGCCTGCGCTTTGAAGCAACTCAGCATTCAAATTCTCTCCCAGCCCAAGCTACTCAATCTGGATTGAAAAAATGCAGATCACCTCTAAATGGCAGCAAAGAGATCCAGAAAACTCTGGTGCTTTGCTGACATCTAGTGGTCTTCCAAATGCCTAGATCCCAGATCTTCCAGATCTACCTCCAGATATCGGTTAAAAAAAAAAGAAATATTGACCGAGCTTCATTTTAGGTCCCCCAAATCCTGGGTGCAATCATCTGTTCAAACTGTACCTCTTTGCTTATCATGTCAAGGTCCCCCAGATATGTACAGCGCAGATCCGGTCACGTTTTCACAGTTGGCTACGTTCATTCAATCAATCAGAATAGAGCTGGGAGGGACCTTGGAGGTCTTCTAGTCCAACCCCCCTGCTCAAGCAGGAGACCCTAGGCCAGGGGTGTCAAACTCACAACATCATGTGACGTGTCGTGACGGATCGTGACTTTTTTTCCATTGCCGGCAATGGGGTGGGCGCGGTTTTGGCATGAGGCATCCAGCCTGCGGGCCGGCCGTTTGACACCCCTGCCCTAGACCGTTTCAATCAATCAATCACAATTGAGCTGGAAGGGACCTTTGAGGTCTTTTAGTCCAAACCCCTGCTTAAGTAGGAGACCCTACACCATTTCAATCAGTCAATCGATCGATTAACAATCAATCACAATAGAGCTGGAAGGGACTTTGCAGGTCATCTAGTCCAACCCCCTGCTCAAGCAGGAGACCCTACATCTTTGCAATCAATCATTCAATCAATCAATCAATCACAATAGAGCTGGAAGGGACCCTGGAGGTCTTCTAGTCCAACCCCCCGCTCAAGCAGAAGAACCTATACCATCTCAGACAAGTGACTGTCTAGTCTCTTCTTAAAAACCTCCAGTGATGGAGCGCCCACAACGTCTGGTGGCAAGCTGTTCCACTGGTTAATTGTCCTCACTCTTAGGAACTTTCTCCTTAATTCCAGGTTGCTTCTCTCCTTGATTAGTTTCCATCCATTGCTTCTTGTCCTGCCTTCAGGTGCTTTGGAGAATAGGTTGACCCCCCTCTTCTTTGTGGCAGCTCCTCAAATACTGGAATACTGCTATCATGTCACCCCCTAGTCCTAACCAAACCCAATTCCTGCAGCCGTTCTTCGTATGTTTTAATCTCCAGGCCTTGGATCATCTTAGTTGCTCTTCTCTGCACATCTCCCCCACCCCCCTTAACAACTTTTGCCTGGATGTAATCCACAGGATCATTCTGCTTGTACGAATATCAGGGATGTATGGGGCAGACCCTTATTGAACAGGAAGTGTCAGGTTGATGGCTGTAATGTCCTCCATCCAGCTTATCTTTTCCTTTTAGAAGATCTGGAACAGGCAACCGCCATCCTCTCTGCTGTTTGATGCCACTTAGATTCCCCCCAATCCTATCTGTTTTTTTTTTTTTTTTTGAGAACTTACTTACTTTTTTTTTTTGTACCGAAAACAACTTTTAAAATCTTCAGATCATTTCCTTTGCGGTCCAGACCTAGATAGAAGCAGATGCCAAGAGGTTTGGTGGCTGGTGCCAACTATGCACCTTCGTTCCACCTACCAGCTGCCACTTTCTAAATTATGAATGGATGGAAAATTTCCACATGCCATCCAAAGACTCTGAAACATATATTTTTATGACTAGTTGGGGAGAGGCTTGCACCCTTCCAGGGGGGAAAACAAGTTTTAAATGATTCACGAGAGATCGGATTTGATTAAACCAAAATGCAGGCTGGTAGAAATAGCCTTCTCCTTCTTTTTAAAAAAATTAAATCCTCCTATTGTTTAATGCTAAGCAAGGGCAGGCTTCACGGCAGGCGATGTGAAGCTATATTCAGCTAAGAGGGAAGGAAGGAAGGAAGGAAGGAAGGAAGGAAGGAAGGAAGGAAGGAAGGAAGGAAGGAAGGAAGGAAGGAAGGAAGGAAGGAAGGAAGGAAGGAAAGAAAGAGAAGAAACAGCAAAATCTCCCTTTGCAGAAAGATTATCTCTGGAAACAAATGGAGCATTTTTAACCATGCATGAGCTGCACCTTGTGAAGTGGAGCTATCTGGCAAAAATTCTCAAAAATACAGTCTAGGGGGAGAAACGAGATTAAAAATTAGAAGCTCTGATTAGAACGGAGGCTCCGTTTGAGATAGAATAGCTCCTGCCCATAACCAGCTTTTAAATATTTTATTATTTTATTCATTCATTCTGTGGAAGGGAAAGAGCTTCATCAAGCACGGCTGCAAACAAACGCATGCAGAGTGGTGGAGAATATTAAGAGAGGATTCGCTGAAAGGTGGATGGATGGATGGAAGGAAGGAAGGGAGAAAGAAAGGGAGGGAAGGAATGGAAGGAGGGAAGGGAAGGAGAGGGAGGGAGGGAGGAAGGGAGGGGAAGGAAGGAAGGAAGGAAGGAAGGAAGGAAGGAAGGAAGGAAGGAAGGAAGGAAGGAAGGAAGGAAGGAAGGAAGGATCCATACTTTTATCATCCTGAGCAAAGGATGTTCTCTCCTTTCTTGACATCCATAAGCACCTTGATGGGCTTAAGATGTAGCCTGGATGTCCACCAGAGTTGGACATTGTCTTCTGGACAATGTCCCCAAGAGAAAACGTAATTAGTTTATAAAGCCCCATCTCCATCAAAGGCCTGAAGACTAAAACATATGAAGAACGGCTGCAGGACTTGGGCTTGGCTAGTCTAGAGAAAAGAAGAAATAGGGGAGACATGATAGCAGCGTTCCAGTATTTGAGGGGCTGCCACAAGGCAGAGGGTGCCAGGTTGTTCCCCAAAGCACCAGAGGGAAGGACGAGAAACACTGGATGGAAACTGATCAAGGAGAGAAGCAACCTGGAATTAAGGAGAAACTTCCTGACAGTGAGGACAATCAACCAGTGGAACAGAAGTTGCCTCCAGAAATCGTGGGCGCTCCATCACTGGAGGTTTTTAAGAAGAGGCTGGACTGTCACTTGTCTGAGACGGTATAGGTTCTCCTGCTTGAGCAGGGGGCTGGACTAGAAGACCTCCAAGGTCCCTTCCAGCTCTATTCTATTGTATCTTATTTTTTTCAAAGGTGCTTCTGCTTTCTGGTTCATCGTTGGACTTCATTTCCTTGAGTTGCCATCCGCGTGACTCATTGTCCCCTTGTGTTGGGTTGCAGCGCTTAGTTTGGATAGGTGTGAACCAAGGAAGGGAAAAAGGGGTAAATTAGTCTCTTGAGATCTTTGACCAAGGATAATTGACATCCTGGGGACTAGTGTGCCTGTTCTAAGATCTGGTAGGTCAGGAGGGATCGATTTTCTAGGGATTCTGAGACCTGAACTCTGAGGGGAATCCACCTTCTGCTTCTCCAATTAGCAGAAAGCTTGGTAGTTGTCCTTCCCGCCTAAGTTTCAGGATTGTGATTGAATTACTAGCACCAAGTCTTCTGCAATAGCTTTTCTTTTTTTTTTTACCTTAAATGAAATGTTCAGCTTACAAGGGGGAAACAAATGGAATAAATAACTCTGGGAAAACATGAAATTATTGCAAGTTTACCAGACTGGGTGGCTTGTTAACAGCTTAAACATGATGAGATATGGAAAAGGTTGCCCATTTCTTACTCTCCCCAAGAACAGTTGGTAAAATTGGTTGGATACCGTTAACGTTTTCGCCTACGCTACACTAAGAATTAAGTTCTTAAACATGCCCCCAACTTCCGTTCTGATCTGTGCAATGTTCCAGGGAAATCTTGCATGCTATTACTCCGCTTTTGACAATTCTTTTCTCTTCCCCTCCAGGTATAAAGTTTCACTTTGGGGAGCTTAGCTTAGCTAAGTTGTCTTTTATGACCCTGAAAACGTATATTTATTTTCACCTTCGTAAGCAAGAGGAGCACGTATTCCCTGCTCTGGTATTAGCGATCAGCAGGGTTTTTAAAAATAAAAATAAATTAAAAAAAAAAGTACACACTCGAAAAAGTAATTTCATCTAATTGTTCTCCTAATTATTAAATTAGTCAGTCATAAAATGTAGCGTGAGATTTACAGGTATGGGATTTCGGTCGTTGCAGAATGTGATGCATTGTGCAAATATGCTTCTAATGTTTATGGATTTGTTTATTTGCAATAATTTGAGGCCACTGTTGGGGCTGGGAAAACCCTCCCCCAAACACTGGAGGATATGAAATAGTGCAAGGCAGAGAAATCAAAATGCAACCCTTTGTTAATAAACAGAGAGAGAGAGAGAGAGATACAGACAGAGAAAGGAAGAAAAGAAAAGAAAAAAAATAGAATGTGCCAGTAATAATACCCATCCCACAAAACACAATTGGGCCGAAGTTGCTAGAAATCACCCACCGTTAGATTTTCCTTCCTTCCTTCCTTCCTTCCTTCCTTCCTTCCTTCCTTCCTTCCTTCCTTCCTTCCTTCCTTCCTTCCTTTTTTTTCTCATTTTCTCCTTCCTTCTTTCTTTCTTTCTTTATCTCCTTCTCTTGTCTTCTCTTCCCTTTCCTTCCTTCCTTCTTTCTTTCTTTCCTTCCTTCTCTTTCTTTCTTTCTTTCTTTCTTTCTTTCTTTCTCTCTCTCTCTCCCTCCCTCCCTCTTCCTCCCATCTCCTTCTCTTCTCTTCTCTTCTCTTCTCTTCTCTTCTTTCCCCCTTCCCCTTCCTTTCCCCTTCCTTCCTTCCTCCCTCCCTTCCTCTTGAAACCCATAAAGGTGAAAATTTTTGTATCTACTCTTAAGTTCATAGCCCTTAGAATACACCTTTCCTTTTCAATTTAATACTGGAGAGAAGAGGAATTTGCCCACTGCCTGGTTTTGAATTTGGCAGAGTGAGGCATCTGAAGAAGCCTTAATTGATTATACATCCCTGTTTCCTGAGATGCGCCTAACAAGGCTTTTGGGTGAGATCTGTTCTCTCTCCCGGGGAGAAGCAATACAAGAGGTACGTAACTTGAGGAGAGAGCTCTTGCTGTGATGTTGGTGCATCTCTCTTGTGGAAAGGGCCTGTGGGGGAGCGCATATTTTCACACAGAGCCCAGGAACCGTTCAGGCACAATCCGTACGCTCCACTCAATATTTGCAGGTTTCTTCCCATCATAAAAATTCGTTCAGAATTTTATTTTATTTTATTTTATTTTATTTTATTTTTGCCAACCTGCCAGGAAAATTTATCCTTTAAAAAATGGCAACACAGCTGTTGTCTCATTCTCTGCAGATTGGTTCTAATAATTCAGCATTGCCAAAGCTGTTTTCTGTACAGTAATAGCAAGCATATTGAACGGAACGTTTGAACCCCGGGGAAAAGCAACAAACGCTTTCGCAACTGTCTTGCGTTTCCATTAGAATTAAGTTGGGGTGTTAAGGTGCACTGCGAAGAAAATATATTACAATAACTGATGGCCGTGCCTAGCTCTCTCCACTTCCGGAAGATTTATTTGCTGCAAACAACTAAATTCAGCCAAACCAAATGTTCTGCACATTTTTCAACAAGGAAGTGCCTCAACTGAGTCAAAACACTGTTTTTCAACATTCGGTTGCCAACAAGATTTGGATACGGCCTGACCTCATTAAAGGCAATTATATCCTAAGTAGAATAAGACAGATCCTAGCAAGTAAAGTTGGCAAATCTCAGGAGTGAATATATATATATATATATATACATACATCATCCTGTTCACAGCCCCCCTCCTACCTTGCTCATTATTGCGTCCCTAAAAAGGAATTAAATAGGAAAACTTTGATGCTTTTTGATTTAGGGTAGTTGATACATAGATTTGAGAAATATAAACTTAACCAAGTGACAGAATAACAGAGTTGGAAGGGACCTTGGAAATAATAATAATAATAATAATAATAATAATAATAATAATAATAATAATAATAATAATAATAATAATAATAATAATAATAATAATAATAATAATAATAATAATAATAATAATAATAATAATAATAATAATAATAATAAAGTTGGAAGGGACCTTAGAGGTCATCTAGTCTAACCCCCTGCTCAGGCAGGAAACCCTATACCATTTCAGACAAATGGCTGTCCAGTCTCTCCTTAAAAACTTCCAGTGTTGGAGCATTCACCACTTCTGGAGGCAGGTTGTTCCACTGGTTAATTGTTCTAACTGTCAGGAAGTTTCTCCTTAGTTCTAGGTTGCTTCTCTCCTTGATTAGTTTCCATCCATTGCTTCTTGTCCTGCCTTCAGGTGCTTTGGAAAATAGCTTGACTCCCTCTTCTTTGGGGCAGCCCCTGAGATATTGGAAGACTGCTATCGTGTCCCCCCTCGTCCTTCTCTTCATTAAACTAGACATGCCCAATTCCAGCAGCCGTTCCTTATATGTTTTAACCTTCAGTCCCCTGATCATCTTTGTTGCTCTTCTCTGCACTCTTTCTAGAGTCTCAACGTCTTTTTTACATCGTGGTGACCAAAACTGGTCATCTAGTCCAACCCCATTCCAGACAAATGGTTGCCCAATCTCTTCTTCAAAACCTCCAGTGATAGAGCACCCATGATTTCTGAAGGCAGGTAGTTCCACTGGTTAATTGTCCTCACTGTTAGGAAGTTTCTCCTTAATTCCAAGTTGCTTCTCTCCTTGATTAGTTTCCATCCATGTTTTCTTGTCCTCCCTTCAGGTGCTTTGGAGAATAAATTGACCCCCCTCTTATTTGTGGCAACCCCCTGAGATACTGACACACTGCTATCATGTCACCCCTCGTCCTTCTTTTCACTAGACTAGACACACTTTGCCAGAATGTGATACTAAAGGACAGGACAGTTATTGACGAATAAAATCAAAGATGATCTTGCAGTCAGTTTAGATGGGAGAGCAAGACAGAATTTGTTAATTGGACACATAGGAGCGCCAGCAAATAAATAGCCAGAGAGACCAACGTTTAACTAAAGTTTGCAAGAATTTCCATATCCTGGAAAAATGAGTTGCCATTAAAAGCAAAATTACTACTCCTCAGGGGCCAAACCACTGCTCCTAATTTAATTTTCAGTTAAATCATTACTGAAATAGACTCAAGTTTCTCTTCTACCATTATTCTTGAAAGTTCTCCGGTTACCGCTAAATCTAATCATGGATAAGTTGGCCTTTTACAATGAATTCATCACATTTTATTTTATTTTTATTTTATTTTTTAAAGAAAAGGTATGGGGATAATTTAAAGTTTTGGTATTGTTGTTTCAAATTGTAGGAAGAGAAGGGGGAAAAAATGGACTCTTTGATCAATTTAAGAATAGGGCTGTATTTAACCCCTCAAAGGATTTAAAATCTTGGTTCACACAACATGCTTAAGCCATCTTGTGGCTTAGTAAATAACTTTATTATTAATTCAACAGACCTCCACATACAAATAAATATTGCATCTATTGACCAACTCAATGTACATCGCACCTCCGTGCACACAACAAGCCTAGAAGCCTTACAATTTATCATATCTGGCGAGAAAAAATCTGTAAATCTGTAAACCCTTCTATAAAGGATTTAGCTCTTTCCAAGTTTATCCAACATCCAGCAGGGAAGTGATGGCTTTGATTGGGGCTGAGTATAGTCCAGCCAATTATAGTCTGTGCAATAAACTGTATTTAAACAAACCAGGACATACTAATTGTATTCCCACAGTTTGTTTACGGTTTGTATAAACTAATTTTTTTTAAAAAAAGGTTATGCCAATAATCAGGTTAAGAAGCTCGTGTGGCTGTAGCCGTTGTGTATTCAGCTGATTGCAGGGATGAATTAGTAAGATTCCCTACTAAGGACAGACAAAATGATATTTAGCTTTAGTAAGGATTATATTGAGAAAGCTATGTCTTCTCATTTCACAGGGTGCCTTCATTACGACTGTTCTGAATCAGAGTGAAGATTGCATCTACCGAGTGACATTAAGGTGAGTTCAGAAAGTTTAAAAATCAGGGATTTCTCATCTCTTAAACAGCCCCAAAGGCCAGGGAATGTAGCATCACATTCCCAAGCCTGGCGGAATGTAATTTAGACCAACTGATTTATTCCACAGGGGCGGGTGGGCTCTATAAAGAATTTTTAAAGGCGTTATTTATTGGGGGAACATTAGCAGAACAACAGGAGGAATTCTTGGATCCCTCTGGAGAGCCTCAGAGAAACGCCAAGAATTGCAGCAAAAAGTGGAAGGAAGAACAAGACTCATTACAAAGGCATCTCTCTTTTTTTTAATTCTTTTTCTCACGCCTTCCCATCTTTCACAGAATCTTTACTCTCACCCTTCTCTCAATTTCTCCTTCCAGACTTTGAGGTTTTACTCTTTAACCGTCCCATAAAGCAACGCAGGAACATCTTCCCAAATAGATTGCTTTGTTCATCTTGAGTGTAATCGCTCCATCTAAAAACAGGGGCGTCAAACCCGCAACGTCACGTGACGTATCGCGACTTCCCCCGCCCCCATTTTTCCACCAATGGGGTGGGCCCGGTTTCACCATGGCACATCCGGCCCGTGGGCCAACAGTTTGACACCCCTGATCTAAAAGGAGAGGGAGGGGGATGCAATCTCTATAATATCCACAAGGTTAAGGGCACCACTTGGAAGAGAGAGAAAGAGAGAGAGAGAAATCTCACATCAATGGATTCAAAGAGGTGGGTTCATGCTCTCCTTAGCCAAGGTTAATTTTTGAACCTGGGTGGAAAGTTGAGTGTGGGGATTTCGGATTTTGCTAGGCGTCTGTAGGTTTCTTCTGGAGGAAGAGGCAACTGTGTGCCAGGTCTACATTTAATTTTCGCTCCAAGGATTGTTGCCACAAAGAAGAGGGGGTCAGGTTGTGCACCAGAGCACCAGAGGGAAGGACGAGAAACAATGGTTGGAAGCTGATTAAGGAGAGAAGCAACCTGGAATTAAGGAGAAACTTCCTGACAGTGAGGACAATCAACCAGTGTAACAGCTTGCCCCCAGAAATCGTGGGCGCTCCATCACTGGAGATTTTTAAGTAGAGACTAGACAATTGCCTGTCTGAGATGGTATAGGTCCTCCTGCTTGAGCAGGGGGCTGGACTAGAAGACCTCCAAGGTCCCTTCCAGCTCTATTCTATTCTATTCTATTCTATTCTATTCTATTCTATTCTATTCTATTCTATTCTATTCTATTCTATTCTATTCTGAGTTGAATTTCCTTTTGTTAGAACAAGTGGGAGCTGTCCAGGGTCCTGATTTTAATCTGCAAACTCTTTAAAAGTGCAGCTTGCACAATCATTTTAGGGCCTTGGAACTGAATATTCAGATATTAAAATTCCCTGTAATTTTTTTTTTTTTAAAAAGACATTTTAAAAAATTTCTAAGCTGCAGCCTCTTTCTTTAAACGTGCAGCTTGCACAATTTAAAAGGCATTTTTTTGGAGAGAAAAAAAAAATCACAGTTCGGAGTGGCCCAGATAACCTTCTGCTTTTTATCATCAGAATGATTTGATGAGCGGAATAATATAAGAAGCATTTGATGCTGAGTGATTTTAGACTAGTTCTTCCCCAACCTGGCAAATTTAAAAGCATAAATTTCATTTCTCAGAATTCCCCATCCAGCGCAGACACATTGCTATGAATTCTGGGAACTATGAATTCTCAAAGTTGCCCAGGATGAGAAATGTTGATTTAGGCCAGGGGTCTTCCAACTTGGCCCTTTTATGACTTGTGGACTTTAACTCCCAGAATTCATAGCTGGCTGAGGCTGGCTGAGGAATCCTGGGAGTTGGAAGTCCACCAGTCATAAAAGGGCCAAGTTTGAAGACCTCTGATTTAGGCAGATACTTTGATCCTTACAATGGCTTGTGTTCACACAATATGTTAAGCTAATGGTGGATTATTGCGGTACGGTGTACCGCAAGCTTCCTAACGTTGGATATGTTGTATGAACTCAGCTCATTGTGGACAATATTATCTTTAGATGTCCCATTTCCCCAAGCACTGAGACAGAAGACAGAGGGATTCTCAGCTAAGATCATCTGCTGAGACCGGATGAGGTCAAGCAAAGACAAGGGAGTAACAATTCATAGTGGATACACCACAGTAGTCTTCCTTTTCCAGTTTTGGAGCCACAAATTCTATTTCTGTGACAACTGAAGCATACACGGATCTGCTTCTGCAAACAAAGGGAACATCAGCATTTCAACAGAAGTCTAGCTGGACTTCAGACAAGTTGGCAGCCCCAAGTTTGCAGAGAATGGGTTGGAATTTTTAAACAACATCTATCTATAGACAAGTGTAGAAGAGGTTAGTACGAAGGTGCTGAAAGATAGCTAACCTTTCTAAGCACCCTCTTCCGAATTAAATGCTATGCAGGTAGTTAAATGTTCACTCTGTTTATCTAGGGAAACAAAAAAACAGGCACTCAATTTGCCCTTAATTGCCTAAGGAATGGATTAGAAAGCTTTCTTTCTTTCTTTCTTTCTTTCTTTCTTTCTTTCTTTCTTTCTTTCTTTCTTTCTTTCTTTCTTTCTTTCTTTCTTTCTTTCTTCCTTTCTTCCTTTCTTCCTTTCTTCCTCTTCCTTAATTCACATTTAAGTTATTTTCCATATCCTCCTTCTCCTTCTTCCTTCCTTCCTTCCTTAATTCACACATTATTTTCCATATCCAGCCACATGTCCAAAATGGTATAGGGTTTCCTGCCTGAGCAGGGGGTTGGACTCGATGACCTCCAAGGTCCCTTCCAACTTTATTATTATTATTATTATTATCCTCCTTCTTCTTCTCTTCCTTCCTTCCTTCCTTCCTTCCTTCCTTCCTTCCTTCCTTCCTTCCTTCCTTCCTTCCTTCCTAATATATTTTCCATATTCTTTTTCTTTCTTTCTCTTTCTTTCTTTCTCTTTTTTCTGTCCTTCCTTCCTTCCCTTCCTTCCTTCCTTCCTTAATCCACACCAAAGATATTTTCCATATCCTCCTTCTCCTTCTCTTCCTTCCTTCCTTCCTCCCTCCCTCCCTCCCTCCCTTCCTTCTTTCCTTAATTCACACATTATTTTCCATATCTCCTTCTCCTTCCTTCCTTCCTTCCTTCCTTAATCCACACCTAAGATATTTTCCATATCCTCCTTCTCCTTCTCTTCCTTCCTTCCTCCCTCCCTCCCTCCCTCCCTCCCTCCCTCCCTTCCTTCTTTCCTTAATTCACACATTATTTTCCATATCTCCTTCTCCTTCCTTCCTTCCTTCCTTCCTTCTTTCCTTAATTCACACATTATTTTCCATATCTCCTTCTTCTTCTCCTTCTCCTTCCTTCCTCCATTCCCTCCCTCCATTCCTCCCTCCCTCATCCATCCATCCATCCATCCATCGTGTTTGTGAATGTCTTTTTGCATGTCTCCAAATTGTCCAAATTAAGATGCTTCCCAACAGAGCAATGAATTTTGGTTGGGTTAGTTGCTGATTTGCGATTGTGATAAATGAATGCAAAAGTGCACGGCTTGTGTCGTCCCCCCCCCGCCGCATAGACTCCTTCAAAATCTTAGGTCATTTGAATTGTAGAACATTCCTTGTTTGCCGTGCTGGTGGGTGGTATTTTGTTTGCATAAGGGGCCTTGCCCGTTGTTTTCTCCCTTTTGAGCACTGTGGGTTTTCCTAGAATAAGTTCAAGAGTTGCCACCGTTAAATTCATGAGAACGTGAATCAGATGATCCCAGATTTGGTAATCATCGGTTGCACAATGCCGGAGGGCAGAAGGAAGGAACGAAAAGCGATCGGCAGATACAGATGGAGAAGCGGTTTTGTTATTCCATGGAAGAGAAACTAATTTAAAAAGACAACAGAAAATCAAGGCCTTTCCCTCAGTGTGTTTGTTGGCTGCAGAAACTATCAATGGATACACGAGTCCTTGACGTTTTACAAGGTCAAAAGAAATGAAACAGCAGTGACAGGAGCAGATCTGGAGAAGAATGAAACGTCCTGCGATAAATGGCTACATCAAATGCAATTGTATTTGAGGATTCCCAACAATTACATATAAGGATGGGCAACAACTAAAACAATTGAAGAAGTTGAGTGGACAGATCCATGAAGGATGGTTGGAAATAGTTGGAAACGACGGATGGAAACTGACCAAAGAGAGAAGCAACCTGGAATGAAGGAGAAACTTCCTGACAGTGAGGACAATTAACCAGTGGAACAGCTTGCCACCAGAAATCGTGGGCGCTCCATCACTGGAGGTTTTTAAGAAGAGGCTAGACAGTCACTTGTCTGAGATGGTATGGGTTCTCCTGCTCAAGCAGGGGGGTGGACTAGAAGACCTCCAAGGTCCCTTCCAGCTCTATTCTGATTCTTATTTGCAAACCCCAGGCTGCAGATAAGTTTTGCTCTGCTGATGACCTGCCTGGCTTTTGTAGTTTTGCTCCTAGTGAGTGCACTCTATCTGTAACATTTTGAAACCGGTTTGCTAGGACTCTCTTTCTCTCTCTTTTTTTTTTTCCAGCCTCACTGATGGGCAATTGTTTTGGAGGGGAGGGTCCTTTTTAAAAAGCTTACTTGAAGTTGTTTCCTAGCAGTTTGAAAGGAGGATAAAAATGGATCCAAGAGCATCTCTGGAAGAAGCAGTTAACACCCCAGTCCCTTGAAGAAACAAGCCAGCAAAATTAAACTTCCCTTCATCAGAACTCCAGGAAACTCTATACTTCAGCCAGCGGGAGACTCTGTGCTAAGCAGGACACATCCATTTAGAGTCTGTGCATTCTGCAAGCACCCTGGTTTTTTTCCCCCGCTGCCAACCGAGAACTTGCAAATAATTCACTCTGACCGAAAGGAGGGGAGGAGAAATGCAGGCACAGTAGAACCGCAGAAGTTGAGAAGACCACTTCCCACGGATATCTCTCAGATGGTTCTCTTTTAGTTAGAGAGAGTTTTAGTTAGTTAGTTAGTGGGAGAGACCACTCCCACTAAGACTGACAGGGCAAGCCACTGGAATATAAATTGAGAGCAAACCCCACTCCCTACTAGCACTGATGATGTTACCTGGTTTGGTAATGAAACGTCTGCAAGAAGGCCACCAAGCTCAGAGAGCACCATAGGACCTCACGGCCTTCTCCTTCTTCTCCTTCTCCCTCCTTCCTCCTCCTTCTTCTCCTTCTCCTTCTCTGCAAACCACACTCCCTTCTAGTACTGATGATGTTACCTAGTTTGGTAATGAAACGTTTGCAAGAAGGCCACCAAGCTCAGAGAGCACCATAGGACCTCACGGCCTTCTCCTTCTTCTCTTTCTTCTTCTCCTTCTCCCTCCTTCCTCCTCCTTCTCCTTCTCTGCAAACCACACTCCCTACTAGCACTGATGGTGTTACCTAGTTTGGTAATGAAATGTCTGCAAGAAGGCCACCAAGCTCAGAGAGCACCATAGGACCTCACGGCCTTCTCCTTGTTCTCTTTCTTCTTCTCCTTCTCCCTCCTTCCTCCTCCTCCTTCTCCTCCTCCTTCTCTGCAAACCACACTCCCTTCTAGTACTGATGATGTTACCTAGTTTGGTAATGAAACGTTTGCAAGAAGGCCACCAAGCTCAGAGAGCACCATAGGACCTCACGGCCTTCTCCTTCTTCTCTTTCTTCTTCTCCTTCTCCCTCCTTCTCCTTCCCCTTCCTCCTTCTCCTTCTCTGCAAACCACACTCCCTTCTAGTACTGATGGTGTTACCTAGTTTGGTAATGAAACGTCTGCAAGAAGGCCACCAAGCTCAGAGAGCACCATAGGACCTCACGGCCTTCTCCCTCTTCTCTTTCTTCTTCACCTTCTCCTCCTCTCTCCTTTCCCCTTCCTCCTTCCCCTTTCTCCTTCTCCTTCTCTGCAAACCACACTCCCTTCTAGTACTGATGATGTTACCTAGTTTGGTAATGAAATGTTTTCAGGCTCTCCCTTCAAGAAGCTGACCTTTGTCGGTTTATAATTTCTTTCCCACAAGGGTTGCCGTTTTTTCTCATTCTGTGTTACCTCCGAAGTTCTTTGCCCCTGCTGTCATTGTTTCTTTCACTTGTTCACCTTCCGTTTTCAAATGCGACAAAAATTGAATTTTTATTTATTTTTCTTTTTAGACCATCTTATGACATTCAAGAGTCAAAGACGTTGATGCTGGCGTCTATAAACTAGCTTGCTTTCTGTATGCTCAGTTGTGCCACTTCTGCCCCAATGGGTTGGGTTTTTTTTTCCTCCCCCTTCCTCATTTGGTACTGACTTTTGCGATGAAAAGTGGAGACTTAAAAACAGATCAATCCATCAATCACCATATTCTACACCAAAGGAGATGACGCTGGAAACCCCTACAGCAAGCTCTGGGCTAAAAAAACAAGAGAATCTTTCTTGGGCCACCAAAGAGTTGCAATCGCTCCCTGAAAATCTAATTTCTCAACTCCTGGGCGCCGAATGTGGCCCAGTGATGTTTCCTTGCTGTCTTTAAATTAATTTAAAATGGAAGGGAGCCTACTGATTATTTTTCTTTCCCTCCCTCCTTCCTTCTCTCTCTTCTCCTTTTTCTTCCTACTTTCTACTTTGGACAGCTGGTGAATTCATATGCACGGGTATGTTTTTTGAGTTACGCGTGATGAAAATTAAAACAACTCAAATTAATTCCGGAGATTGTCGCTTGGGAGAATGATGTAGGAATCTAAAGCCAGCTCTTGAGTTTCAAAAGCAGTCCATCCTTCAGTTTGGGGGCAAACTGATGGTTGTTATTAGAGGTTATCCTGATTAGCTCCCTCCTGTTTTAAAAAAACCCAACCTTCTAGCTCAGGGGTCTTCAAACCTGGCCCTTTGATGACTTGTGGACTTCAAGTCCCAGAATTCCTCAGCCAGGCACGCTGGCTGAGGAATTCTGGGAGTTGAAGTCCACAAGTCATCAAAGGGCCAGGTTTGAAGACTCCTGTTCTAGATTGTCCCAAAGATGCTTCTTCAAGAGGCAACTGGACTTCCTTTGTTTTTTCTTGAAGACGTTTCGCTTCTCATCCAAGGAGCTTCTTCAGTTCTGATAAAAGTGAACCGAAGAAGTTTCTTGGACCAGAAGCAAAACGTCTTCAAGGAAAAACAAAGTTCAGTTGCCTTTTGGAAAAGCACCCTTGGGGCATTTTAATCTAGAGATTGAGTTTTTAAAGGAGGAGGGAGCTAATCAGGATAACCTCTAATCGCGATCATCAGCTTGCCCCCAAACTGAAGGATGGACTCCTTTGAAACTCAAGGACTGGCTTTAGATTGGTGATTTTTTGTTTTTTAAATCTAGAGATCTATGGATAACTGAGAATCTCCCTAGACCTCTAGATTAAAAAAAAGAAAATCTCAAATGCCTCATCTTGCTTTCTAAGAAACATACTCTCCATTTCTATCCGTCTTCACAGTTAAATAAGGCAGGAAACACCACCAGATAAACTAATTCTACTTTACTGTAACCATAAGAAAGGCTGAACGCAAAAGAATTGAGGCCTTTGAACTATGGTGCTGGAGAAGACTCCTGCAAGTCCCTTGGACTGCAAGGCGATCAAACTGGTCAGGCCTAGAAGAGATCAACCCCGACTGCTCTTTAGAAGGCCAGATCCTGAAGTTGAAACTCAAGTACTTTGGCCACCTAATGAGAAGGAAGGACTCGCTGGAGAAGAGCCTAATGCTGGGAAAGATGGAGGGCAATAGAAGAAGGGGACGACAGAGAATGAGGAGGTGGCTGGATGGAGTCACTGAAGCAGTAGGCGTGAGCTTAAATGGACTCCAGAAGATGGTAGAGAACAGGAAGGCCTGGAGGAACGTTGTCCATGGGGTCGCGATGGGTCGGACACGACTTCGCAACTAACAACAACAACTTTACTGTAAACTTACATGAATAGATTCTTGCAAGATGGAAAGGAGAAACTTCCCGACGCCAGTTTTAACCTTTTAATCCGTTAGGAAGAGTCCTTCCTAAGCTTCTTCGTCGGACTGTGAAGCCACTGGGGCCTCCTGCTTCTGATGGTTTCCTAGGCAGAATTTCTTCCCATCCTCCTCCAAGGTCACCCACAAAAAAAAAAAAATGAAAGAAAGGGCTCCTTCAAATTAAGCTTCTTGTCCAATCATTTGTGGTGGCCTCCCATCCATAGCACTTGTGATTTCCAGGTGATGTCTCCCATTCAAGAACTAGCCAGGTCTGACCCTGTGTAGGAGATAACTAGGCAGAGGGGGTCAAGGCAGGGGTCAAAGAGGTCATCAGTATTAAGTCCCTTTCCACACACACACACCCAAGAGGTCTAAGACCAGCCCGCCTTGAATTCTGTTGACCCTTATTTGCTTTGGCCATTAGTAGCTCAGATTCTTGTAGAGAGCTTCTTGCTTGCTATAAACCCATATATTCCTTTGAACTGCCTGGACTCCTGATTTCCTGCACTTGTAGCTTCCAAAATCAAATGAGACTGGGTAGCTATAGGATAATACAACAGTAGATAAGGTACAACAGGTTTCCTGCCTGAGCAGGGGGTTGGACTAGATAACTTCCAAAGTCCCTTCCAACATCATCATCATCATCGCCATCATCATCGTCGTCATCATCATCATCATTATTATTATTATTATTATTATTATTATTATTATTATTATTATTATTATTATTATTATTATTATTATTATTATTATTATTATTATTATTATTATTATTATTATTATTATTATTATTATCTTCATTAGACATGAACCTCAGTCAAATGAACATTCAAATTGGCTGGCGCTGATGGTTGACACGGGTTGCTACCAGCATCCTAGGTGTCAACCAGGTACCTCCTTAAAATATAAGATGTTCCGAGTAGCGCAGTTTTTTGTATAACATTTGTAGAGTTATTGCAGGAAGCTGCAGTTTCTTGATGTATTTTGCAAAGTTTTTGGACCTAGTTCCCAGTGCCCGGATGACAATGGGTACCACTGTTACACGTTTCGTCTATAATCGCACAGTTTCGATGGCCAGGTCGCGATATTTCGTAATTGTTTCCAGTTCTTTTTCTTCGAGTCTGACATCTCCTGGTACAGTGATATCAATCAGCTATACTGTATTATTATTATTATTATTGTTATTATTATTATTATTATTATTATTCACTCACATAGATTCTGAGATCAACCAAGGTCAACTAGATGCAATCGGTCAAGGTTAGGTTTTGAATGCTCTTCCAGAAATCAGTGTAAGCCTTTGGAAAGAATGACCATTTTTTCCTTGCAAGCTCTGAATGGGAATTAAATGGGGGTGGAAAAAGGGGGTCCCCTTAATTGTTTAGGGCTCTCCTTCTTGTCCTACCCATCTCCTGTTCAGCCCCTCCCATTGTCAAAGCGGATTGACCTGCCCGATTGCTTCTGCAAATATATATATATAAACTCTGCAAGGAGTAAGACAAAAAAAAAAAAAGTATTTTAAACCATGTCAAATCCTTCTCTTCCTTTCCTATGTGCAGGAGAGGGGAAAAAATAAAAGGACTCTAAAAAATTGTTCAAGCAGCCACATTAATAATGCCTTCAGAGAAATAACAGCTTGACTCTTTTCGAAAAAAAAAAAAAAGGGGGGGGTGGAACGGTCTCATTCCAAGCTTGAAACTCCAAAACAGATGACTGTTGACATGCTTTGCATTGCAATTGTGGTATAGGAGGGGAAAAAATGTGTGTATATATGTAATGGGGAGAGAGAGGGAGAGAGAGAGAGAGAGAGGGAAGGAGAGAGAGGGAGGGAGAGAGAGAGAAAGGGAAGGAAGAGAGAGAGAGAGAGGGAAGGAGAGAGAGGGAGGGAGAGAGAGAGAAAGGGAAGGAAGAGAGAGAGAGAGAGGGAAGGAGAGAGAGGGAGGGAGGGAGACAGAGAGAGTCCAATTTGCTCTCTCATGTTGAATTCCAAGCCAATTAGATTACATAAGCAAATGAAGTCAACTACACATGAGAACAAACGGTTGTCCTTTGATCTAGGTTTTGTAGTAATCCTCTCTGTCTATTAGCATGAGGTAATCAAGGCTGACAGCCCCGAAGACGTAAACAGCACAGCTGAGACAGGAAGACCACCCAAAGTCTCCAGATCAGGATAAAGACCATTGTTTCTAGAATCCAGAATTCGTTATCACTGGTGTCTGTGGAAGGGCGAAAGAAACGTTTGCTCCTTTGGATCTTCACAGATCAGGGTTGAACTGTGGGGTCCTTGATGGTCTCTGAGCTTGGTGGTTTTCTTGCAGACCTTTCATTACCCAACTAGGGAACATCATCAGTGCTAGAAGGAAGTGGGGTTCTCAGAATGGAGGAGGAGGAGGAGGAGGAGGAGGAGGACTGTGGGGTCCTTGATGCTCCCTGAGCTTGGTGATTTTCTTGCAGACATCTCACTAGGAATTAAAAGCCCGCAAAATATTAGTAAACAATAACCAGAGTCACCCAACAGTGAGGTGGGCAGCATATAGATTTAATAAATACTTTAAAGTAAAATGGCTTCCCAGTAAAGTCAGATGTGATGCTGGGTTTCCATAAAAATCAAAAGAAATCCATCAGTCGAGAAGGAGGGGATTTAAGGTCACTGCCCAAATTTAAATCTGGAAAAAAGAATAAGACGGTGGAAGAAAGAAAGAAAAATCTGGCATGGGCATATGTGTTTATATTCCGAATTTTCTTAATCATTTCCTGGAAGTCAGTTCTTCCCCCCCCCACCACCACACACACACACACACACACACACACACACACACCCAAACAAGGGGAGATTAGTCTACTGCAGGATAAGAACCTCTTAATTTTAATTCTTTATTTAGATCTACTAAATAAACAGAAGATTTCCATCTTGAAAGTACTTGGTTTTCAGCGTTTAAAAGTCTCTTCACGGGGGTCACCAATTCAAGGATGAAAGAAAAGGAGGATTAGCAATGCCACTTAAGAAAGGACCAAGATTTATTTGCTAACCTCAGCAGGCAAGCATTATTGACTTACTGGTTATTCAAGGTCTGGAGCATTGTGTGCACAAATATTTATGGCTTTTAATTACCATAAACTAGCAAGGATCTGTTTTAATAAGGTAAGTTTAAATGTAGTTTTGCAAATGGAAAAGCAATTGAAATTCGGAGTGGTGGGGAGGCTGGCATTCTCTCGCCTTGTTCAGGAAAGGTGAGGAAGGGGATTCTAAGAGCTGGTTCTGAGGTAAATCTCTGAAGGAAACCGACTTTCCAAGCTAAATAACAGAATAACAAATTTGGAAGGGACCTTGGAGGTCTTCTAGTCCAACCCCCTGCTCAAGCAGGAAACCCTAGATCAAGGGTAGGCAACCTTGGCTCTTTTATGACTCGTGGACTTCAACTCCCAGAATTCCTGAGCCAGCATGGCTCAGCTTGGAAACTCTCCCTTTCCCCTCAGCATGGCTGGCTCAGGAATTCTGGGAGTTGAAGTCCACGAGTCATAAAAGAGCCAAGGTTGCCTACCCCTGCCCTAGACCATTTCAGACAAATGGTTGTCCAGTCTCTTCTTAAAAAAACCTCCAGTGATGGAGAACTTACAACTTTCCCCTTCCTTCCTTTCTTTTCCCACACTTCTATTTCCCCCCTTTTCCCTTCTTCCTTTCCTCGTTATCTTTCTTTTCAGTTGTATTTTATTAAATTAAATTTATTTTATGAAATTTATTATATTAAAAATGAACTGGTTTGATTACTGTAAAAAAATAAACTTTTGTTCTAGGCTTTGGGCTGTAGTTAATTTTTTTAGGAGAGTTCCTTTAACTTACTGGGTTTTTCATAGCCCCCGCACTTTAGGCTCCAGAGGTTGTGGGTGTTGTTCCACTGGTTAATTGTCCTCACTGTTAGGAAGTTTCTCCTTAATTTGCTTCTCTCTC
This sequence comes from Azemiops feae, assembly GCA_023970755.1. Classification (NCBI taxonomy): domain Eukaryota; kingdom Metazoa; phylum Chordata; class Lepidosauria; order Squamata; family Viperidae; genus Azemiops; species Azemiops feae. The sequence continues at coordinate 83,390 of JALGBA010001435.1, forward strand.
TGATCAGTTTCCATCCATTGTTTCTTGTCCTGCCCTCTGGTGCTTTGGAGAATAATTTGACCCCCTCTTCTTTGTGGCAGCTCCCCAAATACTGGAAGACTGCTATCATGTCCCCCCTGTTTCTTCTTTTCTTTAGACTAGCCAAACCCAAGTCCCGCAGTCGTTCTTCGTACGTTTTAGTCTCCAGGCCTTGGATCATCTTAGTTGCTCTTCTCTGAACTTTTTCCAAGGTCTCAACCTCTTCTTTTTTGTAGTATGGTGAGCAAAACTGGTTGCAGTCTTCCAGGTGCGGTTTGTCACGAGGGTTTTATAAAACGGTCAAACACAGCTTAGCAACTGAGCAACAACAAAAGTAAACAAAGATGGGTTGGCCAACGCTCGACGCCTTGGCGATGAGCATCCATTTCATGTGTGTTTTCTGTGTGGCTCTCGTGATCTGGCAGAGCCTTGTAGATGACAGAAGAATCCCCCAGGGAAGTTTTCTTAGAAACCATTTCCATCTTTTGTGCCAGTTGGTGCCCTCAGGCAAAGGCACCCAGCTGGGGTGAGTGACTGACAGCTGGTTTGATCCCCCAGTCAAACTCCGTCGGGTTTTTCCCACCCTGGATTATCTCCCCTTGCTTCCGGTGAGGTGGTAGGACTCAGCCAGCATCCTGATAATGATGCTTCTCTTCTTGCCAGCCTTTATCTCCTCCTTGCTCCTTGCGTGGAAAAAAAAAAAAAAGTGCGGGTAGCCATGTGTGGCTCTGTTAACACAACATTACAAAAACCAATCCCGAGAGCTTGTTGAGGCTGCACACCTCGCTGGTTCTACCACTTCTTCACGTTGATTTGCATTGGTGGTGTTTTGTGTAAACAAGGCAGTTAGCAGGAAATAAATAATCATAACGAGAGGGGTGAAGTTCAGCCTCTCCAGGCCCTGGAGAAAACCAGCAGTTCTACCAAGGGAAGGGAAGGGAAGGGAAGGGAAGGGAAGGAAGGAAGGAAGGAAGGAAGGAAGGAAGGAAGGAAGGAAGGAAGGAAGGAAGGAAGGAAGGAAGGAAGGAAGGAAGGAAGGAAGGAAGGAGAATATGGAAAATATCTTAGGTGTGGATTAAGGAAGGAAGGAATGAAGCAAGGAAAGGAAGGAAGGAGAGAAAGAAAGAAAGAGAAAGAAAGAAAGAAAGAAAGAAAGAAAGAAAGAAAGAAAGAAAGAAAGAAAGAAAGAAAGAAAGAAAGAAAGAAAGAGAAAGGAAGGAAGGAAGGATATGAAAAATATCTTAGGAAAGAAGGAAGGAAGAAAAGGAAGGAAGGAAGAGAAGGAGATGAAGGATATGGAAAATATCTTAGGTGTGGATTAAGGAAGGAAAGAAGGAAGGAATGAAGCAAGGAAAGGAAGGAGAAAAAGAAAGAAAGAGAAAAAGGATATGGAAAATATCTTAGGAAGGAAGGAAGGAAATAAAAAGGATATGGAAAATATCTTAGGTGTGGATTAAGGAAGGAAGGAAGGAGAAGTGAGAGGAAGGAAGGAGATAAAGAAGGAAGATATGGAAAAAATCGAAGGAAGGAAGGAAGGAAGGAAATAAAGAAAAAGGATATGGAAAATAGGTGTGGATTAAGGAAGGAAGGAAGGAGAAGTGAGAGGAAGGAAGGAGATAAGGAAGATATGGAAAACATCGAAGGAAGGAAGGAAGGAAGGAAGGAAGGAAGGAAGATTACCAAGGAGTTAGAAGCCAATCCTTTGAATCCCTTATTCTCAAGAATACAATCCCCTCCAAAGCAACCCCCAGGCCTGCCTCCTCATCTCAATCCTTTCAGCATTTTGGCTCATCCATAAATAAGCAATAAAAGTGTATCCATCACTAGGGCTAAATATTTTAGCTGAGATTCTCACTCTCCTTTATTAGCAGCTCTGTGGGGGAAAAAAAAAACCTTTAAAAAAATCAGGGGGGACAAAGGAGTCCTTTGTCAGCAGTTGTTGTGCTCCTGTTGGTTGTTTTGTGGCATAAATTACACCTCGTTTTCCCATGGGTGGAGGGACTTCTTAACCATCTGTGTATTACTATTTGGTTGCTATGGCCTAAAGAACAACACTCAGGCCCAAACAAAATCCTTCGGAAAAGAACATCAAACAGAGCGTTGGAGAGTCTTCTTCTATCTGCAAAAGAAATACCATCAACGTGTTTGGGTCAGTTGAAATGCGTGCTTGGCAACATTGCGCAGTGCGAATGCACACAAGAGTGAGGTTTCTGACGGCCCAAAAAGCGTCCCGTTGTATGAATTTTTCAGCTACCTTATTTCCATTTGTGTGTCCAAGTCAGGCTTGATCTCTGATGCAACTTAGCATCTGCTGGTCTGAAGAATCGCTTCTTTTGCAGGTCCACCGCAGAATAATAATAATAATAATAATACAGCTGGAAGGGAGCTTGGAGGTCATCTAGTCCAACCCCCTGCTCAGGCAGGAAATCCTATACCATTTCAGACAAATGGCTGTCCAGTCTCTTCTTAAAAACCTCCAGTGTTGGAGCATTCACCGCTTCTGGAGGAAGGTTGTTCCACTGGTTAATTGTTCTAACTGTCAGGGAGTTTCTCCTTAGTTCTAGGTTGCTTCTCTCCTTGGTTAGTTTCCATCCGTTGCTTCTTGTCCTGCCTTCAGGTGCTTTGGAGAATAGCTTGACTCCCTCTTCTTTGGGGCAGCCCCTGAGATACTGGAACACTGCTATCATGTCCCCCCTCGTCCTTCTCTTCATTATACTAGACACACCCAATTCCAGCAACCGTTCTTTCTATGTTTTAGCCTCCAGTCCCTTGATCATCTTTGTTGCTCTTCTCTGTACTCTTTCTACCGTCTCAACAGTTTCCTTCCAACTTCTAGATAGGTCAGGACTCCACCTTTTGACATTTTTAGGATTCCTGGAGAGCCCTTCCTACCATTTCTGGAAGGGGCCAGGCTGGGATAGACTAAAATCCAAATTATAGTTTCAGAGGTCCCAACAATTGGCTTCGGCTCTAGGTGACCACCTTCTCCAGGAGGTCTTCCAGCTTCTATAAACCCTTCTCCATTTCAACATGATATTCATGCAAATTCTTCATTGAGGATACTTAAGGCCCTTTATTTATATTCCCCACCCCCTCCCCAAGCACTGTGCTTCAAAATAGCTCCGTATGGATTCCATAGGAGCAGAGATACCTGAGTAATCAGGCAGATTTCTGCCCGAGTTCACACTTTTGAACCTTGCACAATTTGCCTCGCTTTTTAACGCACCTCCCTTCCCCTCTCCCAGCTTCACAATTTGCTGACATGCACGGGTACACCCCTGCATGGATTAAATCCTGATGTGGAAAAAAAAAAGAGAAAGGCATCGGGATGTAACTTCGTCACGTGATTGCACCAAGAATCTTTTTTTTTTTTTTTGTGCAGTCTTTTAATCAATGCTTAGATTCACCGGTGCATAGCAGGGACTTGTAATATATAGTAACCCATTTCATACTGATGGAGATGGCAGGGGGTGGGAAAAAAATTACAGACCCCCGTTTTGAAATTCACCGAGCGACGTAAATAGCAAAGGAATCGAAAAGTACTGGCACGCGTGCCTCAGATTGGGAAATTATATTTCAAATCTCCTGAATGGAATGAAATTTTAGGCAAGTAAAATGCAAGGAAGCAGCCATTACCCATAAATCTGTGTGGTTTGGAATGGAATGGAATGGAATGGAATGGAATGAAATGGAATGGAATGGAATGGAATGGAATAGAATAGAATAGAATAGAATAGAATAGAATAGAATAGAATAGAATAGAATAGAATAGAATAGAATAGAATATGGAATAGAATAGAATAGAATAGAATAGAATAGAATAGAATAGAATAGAATAGAATAGAATAGAATAGAATAGAATAGAATAGAATAGAATATGGGAATGGAATGGAATGGAATGGATTGGAATGGAATGGAATGGAATGGAATAACAGAGTTGGAAGAGACCTTGTAGATCATTTAGTCCAACCCCCTGCCAAGCAGGAGACCCTACACCACTTCTGACAGATGGCAGTCCAGTCTCTTCTTGAAAGCCTCCAGTGATGAAGCTCCCACAACATCTGAGGGTAATCTGTTCCGTTGGTTGATTGTTCTCACTGTCAAAAAAGTTCTCCTTATTTCTAGGTTGAATCTCTCCTTGGTTAGTTTCCATCCGTTGCTTCTTGTCCTGCCTTCAGGTGCTTTGGAGAATAGCTTGACTCCCTCTTCTTTGGGGTAGCCCCCGAGATATTGGAAGACCGCTATCATTTCCCCCTTTGTCCTTCTCTTCATTAAACTAGACGTCCCCAATTCCAGCAACCGTTCCTTATATGTTTTAGCCTTCAGTCCCCTAATCATCTTTGTTGCTCTTCTCTGCACTCTTTCTAGAGTCTCAACATCTTTTTTACATCGTGGTGACCGAGACTGGATGCAGTATTCCAAGTGTGGCCTTACCAAGGCATTGTAAAGTGGTATTAACCCTTCACGTGATCTTGATTCTATCCCTCTGTCAATGCAGCCTAGCACTGTGTTGGCTTTTTTGGCAGCTGCCGCACACAGCTGGCTTATCTTTAAGGGATTGTCCACTAGGACTCCGAGATCCCTCTCACAGTTGCTACTATTGAGCCAGGTACCGCCCATACTATACCTGTGCATTTGGTTTTTCTTGCCTAAATGTAGAACCTTACTTTTTTCACCATTGAATTTCATTTTGTTAGATAGCGCCCCGTGTTCAAGTCTGTCAGTCTGTTCAAGTCTGACTTAACAGCCATTGATTTAGCGACAGTTCTAAGTTACAATGGCACGGGGGGAAAAGTCATGTACGGCTGGTCCTCACACTTACGACTGTCACTGCAGCCCCGCTGGTCATGTGATCACTTGAGAACCAACAGGCGCTCACGATGGTTTCCACATCCCAGAGTCACCTGATCTCTGTTTGCAGCTTCCGATGAGCAAAGTCAATAGGGGAAGCCAGATCCGCTGAACGCCCAGGTGATTCACTTAACAACTATCAGTGCTTTGCTTAACAATCACGGCAAACTAGGTCATAAAATCAGGGGTGACTCACTTAAGAATTACGGTCGAAGGCTGCATGCTAACTCTTGAACTAGCCAAAGAGACTGAATTTCCACATCACAGTGTAAGCCGGAAAAATAACAACCCATTTTTATGTTAACCAAGTTTTACCTATTATGCAAATGCAGTAATTAGGTCTTTAGCTGACCTAGTTAGGTATTAACCTAGATAGATTCATAAATGTTGTAATTCTGGAGAACAAGGCAGCAATATTTGAGATGACACAATGCCGATAGGATGCCAAGGTTCTCCTGAAAGATTTTTTAATTAAACTTGCAATTTAGAAAAGTTGCTTTTCCTCAAACAATATTCAGATTCAGCAGAAGTGTAACAGGCAATAAAAAGAAAAAGAAAAAAGAAAGAAGAAAGTTGGGGTAGGTTAATTACAGAGGAAGCAGAAGACGGCGAGAATGAAAACGGGTGTTTCAACCGACCCTTAAAACACAATCGAATCAGCGTCAGCCAGAAATGGAGTATTTGCAACCTACAAATTTCTGCCTCGGATCCCGTCCCAGATGATTTCAGCACATAAGTTGTGAGGATTAACTATAAACATAAAATCCTAGGGCTGAAAGGGACCTCGGGGGGTCTTCTGGAGGCAAGTCGTTCCACTGATTACTTGTTCTAACTGTCAGGAAAGTGTCAAATACAGTATTCCAGTATTTGAGGGGCTGCCACAAAGAAGATGGGGTCACGTTCACCACAGCACCTGAAGGCAGGACAAAAAGCAACGGATGGAAACTAATCAAAGAGAGAAGCAACCTGGAATTAAGGAGAAATTTCCTAACAGTGAGAACAATTAATCAGTGGAACAGCTTGCCACCAGAAGTTGTGGGTGCTCCATCACTGGAGGCTTTTATAAGAAGAGACTGGACAGTCACTTGTCTGGAATGGTATAGGGTATCCTGCTTGAGCAGGGGGCTGGACTAGAAGACCTCTAAGGTCCCTTCCAGCTCTATTCTGACAGGGCGAGTGGATAAGCTGGTCCGTCGTGTGTTCTTCTGACTGCAAGTGTGTAGCTCTCCCTCTGTCGCTGGAACCTCCAAGTGAAGAGCAAATCGGGAGACAGTTGTGCCCATTGATTCTGGTGGCTACGTTGGAGGGGAATCGTGGTTCCCTCAGTTATTCCTTGCTTCCTTCCTTCCGCGGGGTAATTTTGTCTGCAGAGTAAAAAGAATGGTACAAAAGCCAAATATCCTTCTGCGTGCGGATTTCTAATCGAGGTATTTTTTTGTAGAGTGTTCACTTTTTTGCAAGGTACCCTTCCCCCCCCCCCACCCCAACTAATCACATTTTTTTTTCTCTCCTTGCATCGTTCTCCTTAATGTGCGTATTTCAAATGCTCCAGACTTCCCGGTCTGGCTGTCATCTCCTGAAACACACCTCAGCGCGTGCATTTTGGGTTCAGGGAGATCTGGAAATGTGTACTTTGTGATAAAATACATTTGGGATTGTGTCCTTTGTGAGAAGAACACAACCCAGATTGGTTTGCTTTCTTTTCTTTTCTTTTCTTCTTTTCTTTTCTTTTTCTTTTCTTT